>DWNA01000176.1:0-33965 GCA_018249835.1 Heliconius besckei | reverse complement strand
GAGGTTATTGAGAATATTCTTATAGTAAATCGACATTAATAAACATTAGGGAATATTCAAATTTTCAAAGATGCGCCCATGACGTCGTAGTTGAAAAAGGGTAATTATTTTAAGCTCTTTGAATATGCCTGCATAATCTTTTTCCTGCAGCATTTCATCAACGTAAAGTGTTTAAATTTAAATACCTCGTCGAGGCTCTCGAGAGCGCCGCAAATGTAAAAGATTTTAATTTCTACCTTTATAACATACCTACATACTATCTATGTCCTATTGAGTTTTACTTTTTGGGGTACTACTTAGATTCACATTTCGACGGTCCTTAGGTATAGAAAGTGAAAAATTTGCAAATTTCTTATATTAATCTTTGGAACTACGAATAAGAGTATTTTAATTTGGGTAAATGTCATAAAAACATCTTAATGTCAGTGATGACATTAATAGTTCAAAAGAGCAGTAAAAATATTTGCCACTTTTCACTTTCGATACTTTAACTTAGGTAGGGAGAGGGGCCACCCATTTGTTCAACACATATAGAGCCAAGTTAATATTTGTCCACGTGACTGAAGCAGTTACAATGTGGCCTAATTCACTTTACTCATTTATAAATGCGTATACATATATACGGAGATTATTGGAAAAGCTTGCGTCGGTGGCGTGCACTCACAGCCGGCATTGGCTTTGACCCAGTTACGTGTCTGCAAAGTGTTGTGCCTAACGTTGAGTACAAAAATAAGAACACCACTCATTCGATATGCTTAATATTATATTTTGAAATTAAATTCTGTAAGCTAGGTAAGTATAAATAAGCGCGGCGTTGAGTTTCGCCGCTCAACACGCAATGACTCCAGAATTCCAAGGAAAATGGGGATCGGTATGTTGTAACACTAGTTGCCCTCTGTCCTGCCATATCAAGGTCATAACCTGCTATGTGGGAGACAGTGTGATGGTATAAAAATATGGAAATAAAAAATAGCAACGCATATATTTATTCTTGCGATACAATTTAGAAGATGTCCGTCTTCTAATTACCATAACTGGTCTTGCTTTCCTTTTCCTTAGTAATACGTACTAAAATAGTTGTAACATTGTACGCTTTCATCCACAGTTTGCCATAAATTTATTTCGGACATTACCGCCGTCATCAAATCCAAACGGTGCAGAGTTCGACCCCGAAGAGGACGAACCCACACTGGAAGCTGCGTGGCCCCATCTCCAGCTCGTCTACGAACTGTTCCTCAGACTACTCGAGTCTCCAGACTTTCAGCCCAATATTGCAAAGAAATATATCGACCAGAAATTCGTTTTGCAGGTATTCTCTTTTTTTTATCTTTTTAAGTATATTTATATGTGTATGTATATGCTATCGCGTGTATTACTTTATGTAAACACGTTAGTTAACTTACACACGCTAATGGCCGTCTATTGACAAATTATTTTCAACGGTTTTGTATGTATAAGATATCTTTGCATTATAATACTCTATCATCGTGATAATAAACAAGCGTTTATATTAACTAGAAGTTTCGTTTTTGATGAGTGAAAGTTTCACTGAAGCCCGTCGGTTTGGTAAATAAAACTTGAAAATAAATGGCGTCTGCAGCCATCTTTAATAGCAATTAAAAAGTTTACTTCATTCGTTTAATTTGAAAGTGCTAAAATCAACACCAAAATCAATAACATTTGAAATTGATATATATTTGTGTTCGTCACTTAGCTTAGGAATAGGTTGATTTGAATAAACAATTATCCAAATCTTAGATCCGTATTTATAAATCCTCCTAATTTATGAATAAAAACGGCGTCTCAAGATCGATCTCAGAATTGAGAGCGATTTATAGATACTTACGGGCCTTCGTGTCAGAAAATTAAACCTTTATTCTCAACCTTTAATATTACGCCGTTTGCTCAAAGAGGTAAAGCCTACATATTATGATAAATTAAAACTATATTAACAGGTATCTATTTCCAATAAAAAAGAAATAGTTCAAGTTTAATACAACTTTCATCACCCCACTCGTATCCAGCTACACACCCAACGTAATACAATGGCGCGGACACTCGTTCGGCAATTATCGATTATATTCGATATTTATAAAATCGATTTGTACTGGTATGTATGTACTTTGACGGGTTAGGAGGTGTGTGGTCACGTTGGTATTCGGTTGCCCTTGACCCTACTGAATGATTTAAGGCACACTCGCTTCTTTATGTCTTTTTAATACCTTCGCTACCGCCCCCTATACTTTATGGATACTAAAATGTTGTGAACATTGTTTACTTTTTCGCGATCTTCGTTCGGAATTGTCTCGGTCTTGTCTTGTATATCCATTTATGTATATATTATTTTATTTATCTATATTAAAATTTATTATAATTATTATCTTAAACAGTGTGAAATAACCGGATAAAAAGCCTCTCCTCGAATCACTCTATCCTCCATTACAAATGTAACAAGTTGTAACAAACAGACGAACCCCAATAAGCTAATGGGGATTTGTTTGACACGCCCGCCGTGCGTCATTCATTAACAAACTCTGTCCGTTCTTCATTACGTAAACAAACTGTACAGTCAAGTAGATTGGGTTCTCCCTAATGCAATTATACTTCCCAATTCGTCCAAATAATATTTTGAAAGATTAATTAGTAGCGAACATTTGTATATTATCTTTCATTGAATTAAATTAAAACTAGATCTGTGAACATTTTGAAGCTAGTCAACCAGCCAGCAACAGTCGACAGGTTGTGGGTTCGATTTCCACTCGAGAAATGAAGTATTTAATATTTTCATTTTTTTCGCTCTGGTGACGAGGCAAACCGCGGTGTTGAGTTCCGCCACTCAACGCGCCAGAATTCGGCGGAAATCTGTAATCATTTAGAATTTAATTTTTATTTGAATGAAAGGATGATACATAAGTAAATACTTAAAGATATATCTAGGTATCTTAAGCCCCACCATGAATTATAGCTTCCTATACTGTTGTAGTGTTGTTGTATACAGGCGTGATGGTTACTATCGCTCGAATGTGTGAGTTTTTTATTAAATAAAAATCTTTATTTATCATTTTCGTCCCTTTTATTTCTATATCTTTATCATCTTTTTAATCGCGATGTATTTCTTATTATCTCGCGCGATATTTAATTTTAGTGTTAAATTGAAATAGGCTGTTATAAAATTACCTAAAAATCCCACAATTGATATTCCTAGTATCAATTACTTAGTATTAAAAAGAAGTAGAGGAGAGTCGTGTCACAGGGACGCGGGGAGCTTGTGACTTTAAATGCGACAGATTGTGGGTTCGAATCCCACTCGATAATACATTTAATGATACATTTTAAATTATATCGAAATGAAAATTCAATCTACACACCTTTGAAAGAATAGCCTTTAGCACCGTTGTTTTCTAAACTATTTTGTATATTTAATTTATAGTTTTGATAGCAAAAACAAACAAAATAGATGATAAAGTCTTCAGTGTGAACGAACTTTGAGACATGCGCATTGTGTATCACATATTATTTAATTATAACATGGAACCTCTTGTTTCTAAGCTCTCTAGCTATTTTCTCCGTTGTATCTTTTTGTAGTGGATACTTCTATGCGTATATTTTTTTTATCCGCGAATTCGGAATGGAAGTTGAAATTCTTTAAACTAAACTGAAAAACGAAATAACTTGTTCCCATAGTAGAAAACCATTATTTTGACAGTATTTATGGGATAAACAATTAATTATAGACTAAAAGCAATATTATATTTTGAGAATATTTAAATTGGTTTTTTTGTATCCACAGTGAAATCAATAAGTGAATTCTCTAGTATATTTTAGTTTATTTAAATAATCTGTCTTAATTTGCTCGTGAAACAACGCTTGACGCTATGGGACCCTTTATTATTATCCCTTACTTGACCTTTAAGGGGACACGCTAGTAACATTTTGTAACCTATACTTATAAAATTAATAAAATCAATAGGTATAGGAGTACTTTATGTTTAAAAGAAAACTTAGGCCCGTATATTTATAAATCGCTTTCAAGTCTGAAATCGATCGTGAGATCCCGTTTTCATTTAAAGATATACAATTTATGAATGAAATAACATCTCAAGATTGATCTCAGATTTGAGAGCGGTATAAATTCGGGCCTCAGAGAAGCTGTATTGATTTTTGTGTTACTATGCTCTTTCAAACAAATTGAATTTTGATTATACTGGCGACCCAAACGCGGCAATGCGCACAAAATTTTAACATAAATTGTAACCTATATGTTATTCTCATGTACAAGCTATATTTCTGTAAAGTTTCATCTAAATTCGTTCAGTAGTTTTTGCATTTGTTCCTCACAAACTTTCACATTTAAAATATTAATGGGATAACAGGATTGAACGTGTTTGTAAGACGTAATTTTTATTCCCTAATACCTGTCATGGACGTTGTATTGTTTTTGACGAAATTGATTTACAAATATTATATGAAACTCCTAATTTTCAAATTATTTAAATGTCAGTTATAATATAAAATATGTTAACCTACTGTATTATATGAAATAATTCTAATATAATTTTGTTTCCTTTCAGTTATTAGAATTATTTGACACAGAGGACCCGCGAGAACGTGACTTTCTGAAGACGACTCTGCACAGGATATACGGGAAGTTCTTAGTTCTACGCGCCTACATACGGAAACAGATTAATAACGTGTTTTATAGGTAAGTGTGTGAGCGTGACTGTAACGCGACGGTTGTGGGTTCGATCCCCACTCGAGGACGTGAAATATTAATATAGCATATAAAAATAATTTCAGTTCACAATCATTTTGCCAAATACAAAAAAAAAGCAAAAGAAAAATTGTTACATTATAAACAAACTGGACAAGCGCGAGTCGGGCTTGCCCATCGGGGGTTCCGTACAAAAAATTAATTTCTCGAGCGTTTCCTGAAATCTTGCTCAGTACAAAATGCTGAAATCAAGCTTAGCTTAGCCAGAGCTCTTTTATCTTATACTTCACCTGAACTAGCTCAATACCAACTTTTTTATAAGGCAATTAAAAAAAAAATACACAACCCTAAAAACAACACATTAATAGTTGTTAGAACGACATAGGTACTAGAACGTTAACATATCCATATGCGTGACTCGCTAACGATTCTACATTAACTCACCGTTTTGACCGAGACCTTGATATTTTTCCGTCTCCTAATGTCATATAATTAAGTTAATCGTTCACATTATATTTCGTAAAACAAATGGTGGTATATGTCGTGACCGCTAATTATAATACCACAATCATTAAGATTGATATGTAATAATATATAAGAATATTCTTAATAGTAACTTCTTCAATATAACATATATTCAGTTTACATATGTAAATTATTTTTTTATTTAGAAAACTTATCTTTGTAATTTAATTAAAATAATCCTTTGTGGTTTTGTTTTTCTCGTATGTCTCTCTCTCTTTCATTTCGCATTGTTAATAAGAGACATGAGAAAACACAAATTTTAACTTTTGTCTTCATTCCATCCATTATAAAGGGACATTACATTATTATCCATAAAAAAATATAAATAATACTCGTATATATACTAAGCTAATAACTCGTTCCCCCCACTGGTCCAGAAGGAGACTGAACTCAAACACAATTACTTTAGAATGGCATTTAATAAACCTCACGATAGTACCACATTGTCAGTATTTAAACAGTTCGATCTTGAGTAGGTATTGATTGAATTTCCACAAGCGCACTCGAAAAAGTTGAGTGTACTTGAAAATTTTCCAGTTGCGTACAACATTGTACGTAATAATAGAAATGTTTCAAAACGAATGCTCGTTTTGTGTTCGAATTTTCTAGTACCTAGTAGTGTTAGGATTTCAATTTCTACACATTTAGGAAATATTGTGAAAAGCGTTATAATGATCTATTGGTAGCTTTTAATTGATAGTCACACCCTTGTGCCTCAAAATATTTTTATTTTGAAAATTATGTAATCTAAATTTGTATTAATTTTGTCATAGGTTCATATATGAGACAGAACATCACAACGGTATAGCGGAACTGCTGGAGATCCTTGGTTCCATCATTAATGGCTTTGCGTTGCCACTGAAAGAAGAACACAAATTATTCTTATTGAAGGTACATATCATTTTCTGATATTTTAATTAACTAACATGTAGAAATAATGATTTTGAATATTTTTTTTCAAAAATGAAAAATTTTCTGAAAAGGATTTTTTATATAGGTGCTGCTTCCACTACATAAAGTGAAGTCACTCTCTGTATATCATCCACAATTAGCGTATTGTGTGGTACAGTTCTTAGAAAAGGACCCCTCACTTACACAACCTGTGATCAGGTGAGATATTATTACTCTATAGATACTTTATTTATATTTTATATAAATTAAAAATTACCACAAACGTGTGACATTAAACGCGATAGGTTGTGGGGTTCGATCCCGCCACTCAACCTCTAGAACCTCTAGAATTTGGAGTGGAATGTCTTAACACTAGACTCCCTCTGCCTACTCTGCTACAGGCGGATTAGAGTAGGCAGAGGGAGC
This sequence comes from Heliconius besckei, assembly GCA_018249835.1. Classification (NCBI taxonomy): domain Eukaryota; kingdom Metazoa; phylum Arthropoda; class Insecta; order Lepidoptera; family Nymphalidae; genus Heliconius; species Heliconius besckei. Next base: position 27,412 of record DWNA01000176.1, on the reverse strand, counting down.
CTAGTGTTAAGACATGTTGTTTGGGTAATTATTAAAATTAAAATCAAATTTTATATTTGTTTTTAATTTTAATAATTACCCATAAAGAATGAACAGGTTTTATAATTTTTTACCAACAATAATATTGACAAAAAGATACTTAAATATTCATTTGCTTAAGTATTTCTAAGAAAAGTTGTCTATAAATAGATGTAATGCATCTTTTATATGCATCTTTGTTCAATGTTATTTTACAGAGCATTATTAAAATATTGGCCCAAAACGCACTCGCCCAAGGAGGTTATGTTCCTCAACGAGATGGAGGAGATCCTCGACGTGATCGAGCCAGCGGAGTTCCAGAAGATCATGGACCCACTGTTCAGACAATTAGCCAAATGTGTATCTAGTCCACATTTTCAGGTGAAAAATTTTATCTTTATAATTTATATTTAAAATCTTTTATAGTGTTTCGAAACAAATAGGTTAGAGGTTTCTTCCAATACCCTACCAAAGTAGGTGAACCCTACTTCCAACCCTATTAAAGTAGGTGAAAGCGAAAATTGATATAATAAGGTTCACCAGTTGGTGACTGTTAGAGTTGGTTGGTTTTAAAGTAGTTACTTTAAATAATAATAATGTGTTTTTTAAATTGTTTCTAGTATTTGGCACAATAACATCATCTAAATACATATATATATGTGGGATGAAGCAGTAGCCTTTCCTGCTTCATGCGGGATACACCATGAAGCTGAAACAAAATGTTATGTCTTTTATTTAAATATTAGTTGCTCATATAATGTTCCAATCCAATAGGTGGCAGAACGTGCGTTATACTACTGGAATAACGAGTATATAATGTCGCTTATATCTGACAACGCGACCCACATCCTGCCAATCATGTTTCCATCTCTATACCGGAACACGAAGAGTCATTGGAATAAAACCATACACGGCCTGGTCTACAACGCACTCAAGTTGTTCATGGAGATGAATCAGAAGCTGTTCGATGAGTGCACGCAGCAGTACAAGCAGGAGAAGCAAAAGTGAGTGCTTTTGTGTTTTAAACTTTTTTCTGTGTGTATTTTATTTTTTATACTGTAGCTATGTCCTGGTGGCATGACTTATGGTAGCGCTGTAATTTCCCGAGGTATAGTAGACCCTGATCGCGGGTTACATCGACACGATTAATGTGAAAATTTTAGGTTTAAAGAAGTTTAAAGAAGTATAAAATCATTACCGAATCAACAGAGAACGCGAAAGGTTAATGCAGCGCGAGGAGCTGTGGCAGCAGCTAGAGGCACGCGCCGCCGCCAACCCCGCGCACCGCGCCTTGCCGCGCGCGCCTCCGCACGCCGCGCCCCCCGCCGCCCCCGCCGCGCCCGCGCCCGACATGGCGCTGCCCCGCCTAGACGCGGAAACCATGGAGGTACGTTTTAAAAGCAGACTGTTAAAAGAATATGAAAGGCAAAACTAACGACGTCACATCTCCTTCCTTATATGGCATTGCACGTCTTGAATATGGAGTATTAGTAGAGAACGAGCTCAGTCGTAGCGCAGTATAGTTGTGTAAAATATACGTCGTGTTTACTTTTTAAAGAGTGCCTGCCCATCATCAGTTATTATTATAATTTTGATGTGGTTTGGCAATATACAATTCCTCCGGCCATACTTCTAATTCAGATTAACCTTAAATTATCTATTACTGGTAAAACATTGATAAAAGAAAACTATGACTTTTTTTTATTTATCATATTTAATTTCACAACCATGACATATTTGTAATTTTGAGAAGAGAACACATTAATTGGCATTGGTTTAATTTTTTTTTCAAGAAGTTTTATGTGGACGATAAATACTATTTCTTTCACTTATAAATTAATATTTAAATAACTTAATAATAAATAAGACTCTATAACATTACAGGCGCGGAAACAAAACTACAACGCGAGCAAACCCCTACTTAGGAAGAAATCAGAGTTGCCCGCAGACTCGTCAACAGTTAAAGCTCTTATAGAACACAAGCGAGCTGACCCCTACCTTCCCACGCCGCCCGACGCCGACCAGTGCTAGCACCACTAACTCCTACCTCCCCCCTTTTACCCCACCCCCCTTTCTGTCATCTCTACTACTCCCACTCTATATCTCTTTTATCCTCTATCTCCCCTCTGACTCGTGTGATCGTGCGTAGCTAAACAAGTGATATAAAACCTTGTATTTTATACGGGAAATAGTTAGTTATTAATGTGTTTCAATACATTTTAAATAATATATTATATATATATATATATATATATCATACTTATATAAACTAAATTAAGCGTCTATCTATATTTAAATGTACAAAATGCCTATATCGATTTTGATGTTGAATATAATAGAGGTGGATTTACATATATATGGTAACTCTGTTAAATGATTGTCGTACTCGACCATACGTTGTTGTTCAAAGTAATTAATTATTATTGAAAATGTTCAAGTTTTAATATAAATAATGAAAAAGTCCATCCGTGTTGAGCTAAAACTGTGTATGTCAATCGTTTATTAGACTGTATATTACTTGCCTTAAACTAATATTTCTTTAATATTATTTATTTTCTACAATATGTGCAATCTTCAACCATTATGCTAAAATAATTTTAAATATAAAGAAAACAGCGCCTATTCTTTGTATCGTACTGGTTATGAGATTTTTTTATTTATAATGTGAACACAAATTAGCTGATTTCCCGTTACATTTGATAAATGTTAAACAAAATGGCGTCCGCCAAAACAAAGACTTTTTGTAGAAAGAAGAAACAAAGACCCGGACTTGACTATTTGATGTAAATGAGACGATAAATCAAGCTTATTTATTGTACTTTAATAGATTTTGATACACTTGTGAAACTTAATTGGAATATTAATATAAATTTTCAAATGAAATTAATGTCATTACAACAATAAGTAAGTTTGATTTAAACAAATGTATTAATAATTATTAATTACTATCTTTACTTGTATACAGAAATTAAAGAAAAATTAAATATCCTGTTAGATTGTGTTTCTGATTTTTTTTATGTATTACTATATAACAGTATTCCGTCATTTACATATTATAATCAATAATCAACAGATAATATAAAACGCACATTCACGTACAATTCATTTTTAATCCACAATTTTAATTTAATTTCCTCTTTTTTTCTACATTTTCTTTATTTTTACTGAATCTTTTAAAGTTTCATCAGTATTCAAAAACTTAATCTAACAGAATAATATTATTATCTGACGCCCTCGATGTATGTTAATGTTAAGTAGTCGAAGCAATGCTTTAGAAATAAATTAATGTGTTTAACCTCACCATGTAAAAAATTACATATTCAAATAATATAGTGTATCACAGAATCACCCACTATTTCAAATTTAGTTAGCAGGTGTGTTATGGGGTAGAGGTAACGGATATTATCGAATATCCAACATAAAAATAAAAGTTTCCAGACTTGTTTTAACAGGTTTTAATTATTTTTTCTACACTAGCGCTAGTACCGCCAAAAAAATGAACAGCATATTATTAATAACAGATTCTTTAAATAATAGGTTGTCAAAAAAATCTAATATTCTTAACTGAAATTATCACATACAACTTTATATCTGAAAGCAAAATAAAAACCCGTATATAAGTTTGGATTTTGTTTATGTTTGTTGGTATTTTTATTATGTCCAGAATGTTGGTGGTTCTTAAGTATCCAGATCCGAAATTTTACGTCCGTAACATCCCTGCTTTGTAGTGCTTTATTTTGGCGCTAATTGTTTAAACTATTCGTAATTGATGAGACAAAATTCAATTTTTTGAGTTGTGTAACTTTGTGAAGAAATGCGTTTATATTTATATAGCTTTATAGGAAGACGTTAAAAAATTATAGAAATGTTGATTGTAATCCTGGATTCATGCCTATATTCTTTTAGAAGTAATTAAAATGTAAATACTATAATGAAAAATGTAAAACCTGCTTCATAGAAGAAAAAAAAACTTAAGTTTCTCTTAAACCTTACGTCTCTTGACGCTGATTACTTTTCTCTAGTAGTTTATTTCTTTAAATATAATTTTTATATAATATTTTAAACAATTATACATCTCAACATTTCTATTTGTAAGATAAAGCAACTTTAAACCATTTATGTAATATAGCTGGTCTATTTATAAAAACAAAATGGTCGAATGTACATGTATTTCTTTACAAAGTAACAAAAAAAAAATATATCAAATAAAAACATCTACAGCGAAATGGACGCTACAGTGAAGTGAAGTGCATTGTGTATGTAATATAATTAAGATGATATTTAAAGTAACGCCCGACGTACGGACATGTCGAAATTATTCACTATAGTTATGTTACTCAATGTCTAATTATGTAATTTATTACTTGTACTGTACACGTTTCTATGACGGGATCACTTTAGTTATTTAATGTCTGTCCTCTGTTTAATGTTTGTTTTTGCTTAGTTTTAAAAATAGAACATAAAAACATAGTCAAATTTAATCTATATTATATTTTTGTAATACAATTAGTCAAGAGTGTTTGTAAAATTTTAAATTATAATTTTGAATTATGAATGCATTTTTGTGGTTTTTTTTGTTGTTATATGATTAAAACTTTTAAATATATGATGATTCCAATAAATGATCATGTTCTCATTATATTTTTTTACAGCAGTTTTTTTTCTATATCTTTTACACAAAATTTAAATGGGACAGACTTGATATAAATCGTAGGAAATTAACATCGTTAAGTTACTATATCTATAATGTAAACAAGTATTTTATAATTACTTAAAGGTGGGGCACGGTTTTTGCATTTGTGTTGTATTTTTAATGTTATTTCTTTTGTTGTATGTGTAGTGCCAAAGGTGTTTATTTTGTAGCCATGTTGCAAGCCATCAGCTGTTAATTTTTCAAAGCACCAACCAATTATTATATATTATTTATATGAAATTATGTAAAATTATAATGTAAATGTATGAATAACGACCGAGTGAGTGCTTGGAAACACTTATTAATAAAAAATATTTATATGTATGTATCATTTGCACGTGTAATTTAGATTTCGACGAATGTTTACATGAAATATGGACTGAAAATTGGATAAATATATATATATATCATTGGTTTAAAGTAATACGATTGTCACCCATATTTCAAATGACATTAAATTGAAGTAAAGCTGAACGTGTGACCACCGCCGTCATCGACCATCAATTATATAAATTTATTGTATAAGTTATATAACTCAGCATATATATATGGATTAGTGAATTTTGCTTCTGGAAGGCGAATGTGCAATTTTGTAAGAAAAATCGTTGTGAGCGACGGTGGCGGTCGTCCGACGTCCGACTGACTGCGACTGACATGTTAGCGATCATTTGCGATGCTGTTCAACAAATTGATAAATTTTTGTATAAATATTTATAACGATAATGTAACTGTTGAAAGAAATATTGTAACAGATTGTAAGGTGCTTATGATTATCGTTATAATACAAAGTTGTGCATATAGTTTAGTTGTTTTATTCACTTTTAAACAACTTTTATGTGTCCTATAAACACAAAAGCAGCCACATCCATTTTTTTTTAAAATTTATTATAAATGTAATCTGTTAGTGTAGCCGCTACACTACATATTACACTTATAGTTACATTTTTAAAAAAAATGGAATCTGGGAGACTTGGATCCGTTGGAGACGCCACGTACATTGGTCGTCCCAAACCAAGTCGTTAGAATGTCGTGGACAAGAATTTCATCAAGCTCTTTTCAGCTTATACTCCAGTAAAGATCTGTTTTAAAAAAAATCTCAATAATCTGTTAGGTTCAGAATATCTTAACGCGTTTGCACTACACCTTGTAGTTTTGTCACTTAGATCATATATTAAACAGTCAATCGTTTTTTTTTCTATTTACATCATATTGTTTCTTATTTTAAAAAAACTATTTCCCGTAATAATATCGTTAAACTCATCATAATTTCATAATTTTGTTCATATGGAAATTCAATAATTTAACATTCTTAAACTCATTTTATTGATTTATCATTCATTAACCATTTATTTATCCAAATATCTATCGTTTTTTTTAGAGGAAGGGTCTGACTTGATACAATATTTTTGGCTACTAGAATGTGTAGCTGCTAAGCTGAATATTCTTGAAGTAAATGTTGGACTTTTTGACCTTTTTACGTTTTTACGATGTTTGGTGTTTCGGTGGCGGCGCACGCAGGGCAGTGCCGAAGTCGGCTGCCTGCCCCGACAGCTAGTGTGGGGCTGCCTGTGGGAGAGTTCAACGACGCAAGGGCGCCCCCTGCGGGGCTCGAACCTCGACTTGCGGCCGTCGAGCGGACTGGGAGTTTCCCTATTCTAAGCAAAGCCAGCCGCGACATGAAGCCTCGACTGGGGGATAAAAATTAGATGATAATGAAAATTTTAATTTTTAAAATTAAATTTAAAATGAAAAACCTAACACTATGTACTTCAAATGAATATTCTATGCATTTTTTTGATTCAATACATAAATAACAATCTAGAGATTAAAAACTGATTTCTATTCAATTCAAATTGGCTAAGAGATATGCTGAGACTATATAAAAAAAAATATGTAGTCTAATAAAAAATAAATCAAAACAACTAATAATAAACAAAATAAAACAACTAATTGATAATTAAAACTATTTATTATTATTTATAAATACACATTGTATACCAGACTCATTTTATATATAACTACAAGAATTAATTTATAATTACTTAATCATCTGTTAACATCCACCCGAATGAAATTATCAGAAGAATACCTAAATTGAACCTTAACTTTATTTAATGTACACATTTATTTACTTAACATTTAAATCATATTTCATATCAATATTTTATTAGTTTTTTATTTTATCTGACATTTCACTCGGTGTGAATTTAAAAGACGTTATAATAGCATTTATATAAATATGGTTATATATACACTTATACTTCATTAAAAAGAAAAGTAATTCCGAATCTCTTACAACACTTTTAGAATCATTGTTTCTTATGAAATTTGTTGTTTAAGACTTGACGTAAGCCACAGGCCTACAGCACCATATAAATACTTTATATATAAAATATACAAGAAAAAAAAGAAAAGGTCGCATATAAACTATAAATACGTATTTTTCTTTTCAGCTTCACGGTGTATTCCGCACATAGTAGAGTAGGCCCATCGGCCCATTTTCTCTCGCCCACAAGTGGACAAGATGGGCACTCAACACGTAATGCCTCGACACGACACGACTTACGTCTTGAGTGGTGGAACTCAATTTCTTTTTGCCTTGGTACCAGGGCGAAGAAATGAAAATATAATTAAATAATAATTAATTCTCTCGATTCTAAATAAAAAAATTAAGGTTGCAGGTTCTTGTATTCAGTCCGAGTGCTCTTTCTGTTAAAAATATGCCCTCAAATATTACCTAAAAAAATCATACTATTTTTATACATTACAATAACTTCACTTAGTAGAAAAAACAGTCTGTTTAATTTTAAATTAAAATAATATTATATTAACTGTAGTTTTTTTGATGAAGTCGACTGAAAGTAGCAAAGTTTGCGACCAATAGAACATGAAATATTTAACAATACGTGCACTTAACACGACATTAAAATTTAAATATAATTAATTTAACGTTATATGAAAAGATTAACAATATGTCAATTATATTGTTATCAATTGAATAAAAGAGAAATATTTGTCAGAAACTTGCGACGATCACAAAGTGCTAAATATTTCTATATACAAAACGTATAAGAATGGATCATGTAGGTACTAAAATACTAAATTTTAAGCACTACTATAATATATTGCATTTTTAACTTACTTCTAGAGAAAAATCATATCACTAGCCAATCAATACAAAATGATACGTTTATATTAGGCCTTGATAAATAATAGGAATGCAAATAATATTACAAAACACGTAAATTACTTTAAACAATACCTAATCTTCAAATACAAGGCTTTATATAATGACTTATGCTGATTAGTTAACAATTAAATTAATGTTTGACAAATTAAGAATAAATAAGGAAATATGGATTTCATATATTTTTTTTATTTAATAATAAATTACAATACATCTTCATATTTTTCACCTTCACATTGTATCCCGGATACATGTAGTAAAGGGAGAAGAGGGAACCTAGTGTTAAGACAGTCAGTTGTTGCTTGACCAAAGCAAAAATGAAAATCATTCATTACCCCAAGTGGGAATCGAACCCACCACCTCTGTGATTACAGTCAAACGCTACATCAAGTAAATTTAAATTAGAAATATAGGACATTTCATATTTTTGTAATAATAAATGACAGCATTTCTTTACAATTCCAAATATATAAATGTGTGTTTTCTATTAAATAGGAAATTTAATTATTTTAAAGCAGTCTGATAATTAAAAAGAAAAAAAGAAGTCCAATTTAATGTCATAATTTTGATAAGCACTATTTTGATCACGTTTTCGACTACAGAAATAACAATAATAATTTTAAAATTTATAATAACTAAAAAAATAGTATTTTAGTAATAATACTAGAAGTGAAGCGAAACGTCGATTAATTTCAATAGCATGTTACATTGTTTCATTTAGTTTAACTAGCTAACTAGCCATATTATAAAGTACAAAATTTTCTATACTTTTCTAATTTATAAAATAATATATTTATATCACTTTACACAATTATGAACATTCGTTTGCATAATTTTTAATATGTATATGTTCTACTTAACTCTAACGAATTAAATTTAGTAGCATATGAACTTTTTAGTTAAATAAAATAAGTAAGTAATAAGTAATTCATACTAAGTCCCGTATTTATAAACCGCTCTCAATTCTGAAATCCATTTTGAGAGTGATCTTGAGATGCCGTCATTTGTGAATGAAATCGGCATCTCAAGGTAAGCGTGACGGCGACGGGCTATGATTAAACAAAGTGTGCTTGAATTTATTTTGAAGTAAATGAAAAATACTACAATTTTTTTATTTACATATTATCAAAGAATATGGTAATTATTTTCAAACTATAAACTTATTTAGCAGTTTTACATAAATTTATAAAACAGTTTATATTGTATGGGTAAATTAGGTTAATTAAAAAAAAATCAGTGAAGTGAATTACTTAAAACCTTTTTTATGGATAAAACCAAGAAAATAAGTAAATATTCCAGACAATTCAATTTTCTAGGAAAGAAATTACATATTCTTTTGACTTTGCAGAACCAATCGTTTATCTAATAGAAGCATGTCTTTATTTAATCTAATATGGATTTTGATTTGGGTATAAAATGCATTTTTATTTCACATATGAGTGAAAGTCTTAAAAATTTGAGGTATTCTTTATAACTTTAATGCCTATATCTAGTAGATAAGTAGTTTTATTTATTGCTTTTAAGTCCTATAACAGTGTACAATATTATAGGTTTCATGTCACTTTGCGTTCTATATTATGTTATTCTTATATCATGTAAAAAACATGTTTTGGGCACAAACATTGATTTAATTTAGCGTTTGTAAGTCGAGGTATTTTATGTATTTTTTTTTTTAATTCCACACTCTAATCTGGCCTTTGTATGTTAAGTTTAAGTTCATATTCAGATTTCATCTTAGACACGGAAACGAAACGACATTCCAAAGTAAGCTGTAAAGAAAATTAAACCATGTATTGTATATTTTTTCCAGGGCAATATGTCTCTATATAAATATATAAATTAGCATTTCATTTTGTGCCTATCGCGTTGCAGGGTAAGGAGCTCGGATAGGGTCCCTATGACATAAGTATAGGTTTGAAGTGGCCCAATTAAAATGCTCAATAACGAAGTGTTTCTACTACCATTTTTGAAATGATCGCCCTGAAGCTAGCTGAATGGCAGCGCAGATTTGATTTTCAACATTTTCTTATTTGATCTTTCCAATTGGACAATGCGCAAAAGTTCAAGTAACTTCAGGGCGACCACGACTTGTCGTCCCTACTGCACTGGTCCACGGTAGGTATACATACAGGGGGCTACTTCCCGCGGTCGCGTTGCAGCAGCTGCAAGCGGTCGTGCTGGCGCGCGATGTGCTCGTTCAGCGCCGCCACGTGCTCCGTCAGCACGCCCAGCTGCTGCTCGTAGTTGCGCGACGTCGACTGCAGCTCCTCTTCCTGCACGCACCAATCAAATATACTAATTATATAATATATTGTATATGTACGAGGTTGACAGATATGGATTTAGGTAACAAAGCATCAGACTAATATATAAGACTACGATTTCTGTAAAGATTTTGTATGATTCAACCAATTATGTGTAATACAGCGTTAATAATTCGAACGTCGTTTAACTCAAATGCCTGAGTTAAAAGTAACCATAGTATGAGGGTAACATATTTTCACACATACACATATGTGATACCACACTCACAAATGTGAGCATACATCCACACATGCAGATAAGATCAATATATTATGTAAGTTAGTAAATATAACTACATATATCAACTCAAATTATAATATATATATATCAACTCAAATTTATTTTTCAATACTGATTGTACAAGGGGGTAGCAAGAATTGTCAAGTCCACGCGAAATATTTTGTGGACATCTGCTACTTTACTTTATAATAATATTATCTATATATATAAAAGAACTTTTCCTCACTGACTGAGGTAAGACGCACGCACAGCCGTAACCGCTGATGGTAGAAACGTGAAATTTGGACAGATGTTTACTTTTGTAATCTGGACATCCACTAAGAATTTAATAATGTAATAATTATAGAATACTTAAGAGATATGCTCACCAGCCTGCTGATTATGTCGTGTTTACTCTGTATAGTTTGTTCGTCGGCTTCCTTCTCGCGCTCCATTTCCTCGAAACGTTGTCCAAGCATCTCACACTGGATACAAAATTGGGATGACCAGGTATGTTTATCAGAAATAAAGAAAGATAATTTTGATTCACTGACTTTTAAACAGTTTTACGCTGTATCACTTAAAGGGTAAGCAGAGAGAGTCACTCCATTTCCTACTTTCTGCTAAATTTTTGTTATAGTTATAGTTATGTTATATAGTTATGTTATATATATATATATAGTTTGCTAAGTGGTGGAACACAATGCCACAATATCTTGTTAACATTGCTTGGAAATTAAAACAACATTTATTCCTCTGAATAGGAATCAAACTCTCAACCGTCGCCGGCCTCAATGGCATTTTTAATATTATAATTTATGTCATAAATAAACATTATAAAAAACAAACCTCTTTAAGATAATGTTCAGTCTTGCTCTTCATAGCGTCTCTTTGGCCACTTAGCTCCGTGACCTTGGCTCGATAGTAGGCGTGGAGGCGGTCCTCGCGCTCCTCCAACTCCTTGCTGAGGAGGAACGGCACTTCCAGACTGCCGAGCAACCCTGTAATACGGCCTTCTGCATCTAGACAAAAAAATATATAAATTTATTTATGTTGTTTCAATGTGTCTTTTTTAGCTTCACACTGTACCTCTAGTACCTCTAGGTCAGATAAAACAGATGAGATGAGATGCGTTTAACTCTTTTTTATTTTTATAATTGAATCATATGTTCTTAAAATGATTTAAATGGGTATGAGGATATATTTTACAACCTAGAATTTTGTATTTAAATAATCTGCACTTTACTGTTAACTCAATGTCGGTATTATTATTAATTATTTTAAATAAAAATACAGTTAGTTTTTAATAGTTTCTTTACAATGATACATGAATGAAAAGTGATGTTTCAAATTAAAGATAATTGTATCTGCGCCACTGTAGTTACTTTTCTACCGCGAGCGGAGCAATATCATTAAGGACTACGTTGAACTTGCAAGACTTGTATTTCCTCCAATAAATAGGGAACGCTAAGAAATAACAAAATACAAAACCTGTTGTTGGACATGTAAACGATAAAATAACTATAGAATTGAAACAATTACTTCAAAACACTCTTCCGCTTTATAATATTACTATAGATTTTACATAAAATATGATCTTCATACATGTTTTCCTTTAGCTTCACGCTATATCCTGCACATAGCAGGGTAGGCAGAATGTCTAGTGTTAAAACACTCCATTCTCCATTTTCCACCGAATTTTGGAGGCATTGTGTGTTGAACGGTGGAACTGAACATAATAATATTTCAAAAAAATAACTAATATTGAAACATACCAATAGAAGTTTCACTGAAGCAGTTAAAGTCACCAGAGTCATGAGTGTCTCCCCTTTTCTTTTGAGCTGCCGCTACATATTTACTTAGTTCTAACTTAAGACTTTCATTTTCCATTCCTAATAGTTCATACTCCATTCGAAGTTTTTGGTTTTCCTATAATGAGAATAAGATACACAGCTATAATAATGTTAGCAGTCATGTTTGTTTAGGCCAGTCTTGGCCAGTCGCACAAGCAAGCAACTGTACATGCGTCATATTGTGGGTTCAACTCTCACTGCAGGAATTGAAATATTTAATATCTTCATGTTCTTACACAATATTTTGCCATTACTATTATTAGTATGTATTATCAATAAATGCTATAATTAGTTATCTACTAAAAGTCATTACTGTTTTAATATATTAATAAAAGCCATAAAATTATAATCCATTCCCCATAGTGGCAATCGTTTTCACGATCGCCGACCGCATTATATTTTTTTGTTTCATAAAGAGCTTTATACAATAATAATGACATTAAAAAATATTAACAAAAATTAAAAAATACCTTTTCTAAAGTGTGTGCCTTAGTGCTAAGTTGCTCATTTATATGCAAATCATCTACAGAACTAAGCGCATCTTCACTACCCACCTAAAAAATAAGAAAATTATGTATTTATTAAAGGCATCAGTTCCAGTGCCAAAGATAATACAGATGAGCTGTAGGGTGAGAACAAAGGCAAAACAAACAACATAACACAATGAACATAATACCATGGTTTGTCTCCTAGACTGGGGAAGTGATAGTTATTTGTTTTCATTATAATTGTTCTCTTGAGTGGGGATTGAACCCACTACCATTGCATTTACGATTAGATGCTATCTGACTGCACCACAATATTTTATAACTTTTATTAACAGTAATATTATAAGATATCAATAGTTATCCACTGTGAAAGTCATTAGTGTTAAACACATTGAAAAAAACCACAAAAAATTATATATACAAAATATTTATAGCTCTATCTTCTAAAATACTTATATCATTATAATATGAATTTAAAAAGTTACCAGACTGCCTGCTTCTGAAAAGAAATCTCCATTGCAGCTAGCAGCTTGACTGCTAGTGTGAGGCTTCGGAGCACCTATTTTTTGAGTCTCCTCTAAAGAAAATTGAAGTTCTTGATTTTTATTTTTTAATTTTGCAATTTCACATTTGTATTTGCTTTCACTTTCACTTATATGTTTTTTGTAATCTTCTATAGATGCTTGTAATTGTGACACTTCAAATGTTTTATCTGAAAGCTAATAGAAGGTATTAAATTATATTCAGCATTGTCAAAAATATAAGTAATCCTCTAATAACACTTGTTCATATTATGTGATTTCACCTACTAGTACAATATGGGTTTTATATGATGAGGGAGCTCCCCACATTATATATTTTATTTTGTACTTTAAGATTTATAATGAAACAGTTTTTAGAATTATTTCATAATTTAAAATTTTACTGTACAAGCTAAAAAACTGTATTTCAGTTACATATGCATACATTTTTATTTAAAATGTTCTTAGTTTGACTTTAATATAACACACACATTTTGTTAATTACAAAGTTTTCTCTTAACAATAGATTCATACCATAATGACAAAAATTAAATGTGAATCATTTGTACAAATGCATTATATGGTGTCATACAAGTGTATTATGTGCAAATATTCCTACATAGTGTTTTTGCTTATAACGCAGGACTAATCTATTGTGTTGCACAGACACAGCATATTTAGTATTTGTTACTCCTTACTTGTGATGCATACTGAGCATTTTCAATAATTTTCTTTTGTAATTCCTCCTGCAAAAGGCCTGAATCTAATGAAGGTGTATTGCTGGCTGCTGCTTGTTTGTCTTCACTTTTACTTTTAGATTTTTTTGTTATTTTAGTCTGTAAACATAAAGGACATTATTTTAGTTGAAATAAATCTAATTAGATTTAGAGTTTAAAATGTAATGGAAGACCTAGTAATATTAAGCATATCATAGTTTCGTTAAACTTACTTGCAAAGCATCAAGTTCATCTTGAAGGACGGAAACGCGCCGCGTCAACTGCTGATTTCTGAAGGTTAAAGAATCTATCTCTAATTCTCCTTTCCGTAAAGTTTTTTCTTTATCTTTCAACAATTCCCGCAATTCATTTGATTTTGCTTGTTCGTCTAAAACTCCTTTTTTTAATACCTTTACGTGAACCCTCAACTGTAAACGGAAACAATAAATTTGCTGCAATTGCTGATACGACAACATAATTTAAAAATAAACATACTACCTTAGAATATTCAGATGCTAATTTCTGATATTTGGCCTGTATGTCTCCAGAAGGTAGACCCTCCATGACTAGATTTCAAGAGTTCATAACTCTTTCTTTGTAACAAAATTGTTTATTTATCGAATTTAGTACCGTAATGAACACCCACTTTACAGTAAAAATGACAAATAATTTTGACGTCTAACAACTGTTTGACAATAAAAAAATACACGTGAAGATACTTGTACAAGCATATTAGCCATTATAAGTTATATTTTAATTAACTACGTACGGTAATATAAACAATAATTCAATTACTTTTAAATACTAATGATAAAAAAGTTAGCGTAACTTAAAAATAATTAAAAGATATTCAGCAAAAGACAGAAGGAGATAAATTATCTACTTTTCCAAATTAATTTACTTTTGCCTTTTCATTATATTGTGCATCAAAATTATTATTATTATAAATAATTATTGGAGAAATTGCCGTTAATAGCAAAATATTTACTAATAGCCACAAGTATGCTTTATCTAAATATAACTGTATAAAAGTTAATTAAATGTTCAATATTAAAAAAACGATTTAGCATCATATATCATATGGAAGCCACAGAAGCAAACGTTCAACTAATTGCAATTTAGATACTAAAAACGGTGCTGTACCGCACTTTATAATTGGTATATTTTAAGAAAATTATGGTAATTATAAATTAGCAGAGATGGTATCCCCCCGATATTTAAATTACTCTGGCAACTCTGCCTCTGTTGATGTGTCGTGATTATCTGAACTAAAATATCAATATTTTGGAATTTATGAAAGAAAAACTATAATAACGAACTTATATTCCGTACTTATATACAAAATAACTTATTTTATAAATCTATGTTCAAGACATGGACGACAGGTAAGGTTCTGAGTCACAATTTAACAATGTATCGCAACAGGTAAAGACTAAGTCAGAACAAAGTAAATTATGATGAAACTATATAAATAATCCACAGGAACATGGACTCGGGCAGCTCCACATATACAGACGCCTCAAGCGACCATTCCAAGAGTATTGTACACATAGACGTTGATTGTTTTTACGCTCAGGTAGAGATGGTACGGAAACCTGAACTGCGATCCCTTCCACTTGGAATCCAACAGAAAAACATTGTTGTGACCAGTAATTACGAAGCTAGAAAGTACGGCGTGCGAAAGTGCATGCTCATTTCCGACGCGCTAAAAACTTGTCCAAACTTGAAACTAGTTAATGGAGAGGATTTACACGATTACAGAGCGGCGTCAAACAAAATATTTGCTCTACTTCAAACTTGGAAATGTCCAGTTGAAAAGTTAGGTATGGATGAAAACTTTATAGATGTCACAAATTTAGTACAAGAAAAGTTTAAAAGTATGAAAGGTACAAGCATCACACTTACTGGTAATGTGTATTGTGAACCAAATGTGGAATGTCATTGTGGATGTCATACGAAATTAAAAATAGCATCACAAATAGCTAGTGAAATGAGGAACAAAATATATGATGAATTAGGTTTTACAACATGCGCTGGAGTGGCACATAATAAACTATTAGCTAAACTTATCTGTCCTTTAAATAAGCCCAATGATCAAACAACTATATATCCTGAGCATGGCGCCAATTTTATGGGTACTTTACAAAGTGTTCGGTCAATACCCAGTATTGGGTCAAAGACTACAGAAGCATTAATTTCACAGAATATAATTACAGTAAGTAACTTACAAGAAGTGTCTGTAGATGTTTTAAAGAAACATTTCAGTGGTGATATGGCTGTTAGATTAAAAACTTTAAGTGTAGGGGAAGATAACACTCCAGTAAAGCAAACAGGTCGGCCCCAGAGCATAGGGTTAGAAGATAGCTTTAAGACAGTCAGTGTGAAAAGTGAAGTTGAAGAAAAGTTTACAGCACTTTTACAAAGACTGCTAATACTAGTTAAAGAAGATGGACGCATTCCAGTTTCACTTAGGGTTACATTAAGGAAAAAAGATGTGAAGAGATTGAGCAGTCATAGAGAATCTAGACAATGTCAAGTATCACCATCTATTTTTACAATTAATAATGGTACACCGACAGTTACAGAAGCAGGGCAGCAAAAACTCATGAGTATAATAATGAGGTTGTTTAACAAACTAATTGACTTGTCAAAACCATTCCATTTAACTTTAGTAGGTTTGGCATTCACTAAGTTTCAAGAGCGCATGTCAGGCAGAAGTTCTATAGTAAACTATTTAATGAATGATATTTCTGTTCAGTCAGTTCTTAACATACAAAATGATTGTGATACATCAGCCTCTTCCATGGACTATTCAGCTGCTTCTCCAAGTAGTAGTACGACCACAGATCTTTCTGATGGTGAAGTGGAGCCATCACCTAAAAAGCCTAAAAAAGTTAATTGGATAGCTAAAAGAAGGTGTTTGTCTAAAGAAGAGGTTGCTTCACCTAGTAAGCTTAAAGTAGGAGAACTCAGACTTAATTCAAAAGAATTAGAAAAAGTATCTGAATTAAGACTGAATTCGAGAGATAGATCTCTTACTCCAAGAGCCAGTCCTGCAAAAGATACTCTGTCAGACACCTCTGACACTATGAAGGATAGTGCAGAGGCTGGCAACTGTGACGGCTGTCCAAGTTATGTGGACAAGGAAGTATTTAAAGCCCTTCCAAATGAGATGCAACAGGAACTCAAAGCCATGTGGAAGAATCCCTCCAGTTCAGAGGTCACCAGAAGTAGCCCTCGAAACTTGAACAAAGCAAAATCAAACTCAATTTTGAAATATTTTGTTCCACACAAATAGTATTAGTAAGTTTTATCTTGTTAAATAATTTAAGTGATAAGTGAATGGTTTCTATTTTTTCAAATCATACAATTTTTATTCTGCTGATCAAATACATGTTTATGTTATAAATATACACGTTTCATTTGTACCTTCGAGGGAAATTAGACATAAGTGAAGCTATACAACCGGGCTTATCATTTAATATTTATATTTTTTACAGCATTTGTAACTATAGTAGATAAATCTGATAACTTGTGCACATTATTAACATTCACCAATAGACTCTGTGCTAATCTAGCGTAGGAAACAACATCTACATTTAGTTGTAATCTGATTTTGTCCCCGTCAGTGATTCCAGTACTCTCGTTACTCTGCTGGGAAGACAAATCACGAATTTGTTTTAGTCTCCTCAAAGACTCCTCTGTTTTCTGTACTGACACTAATACATCTTCAACATACTTATAATATCTAAAAAAAAGAATGCATTTCATAAAACAAAACTATAAGTTAAATATACATGGTTAAATAAAATTAACTTATAATACTATTAACATAATGCAGTATTATATATACTTACGAAACAGTCATAACATTGAATAAAGACTCATAAACTTCAACCAAAAATGAATTATCTAGTCTTTGAGCTGCATTCTCATTAAATTCTGTAATGGTCCTTGTAATCACTTCTATGTAAGTACATGGTTTAGAGGGTATACTACGATTTGTTTTTCTATAAAGCCTTGGTATATCACTAACTTGTTTTAGTTGTACATTTACAAATTCAAACAATTCATTGACTATACTTTCACATATTTTGATTTTTGTCCCTTGTAATAGATTTTCTGTAGGTTTTAAACTCTCTTTCAGAATCCCTCTACTTTTATTATGAAGCACCTTACTTTCAATATATTCTAAAAGTTTTGGCAATCGTTGTATTAGAATTGAATTATCCATATATAAATTTATACTATTATCAATTAAATTTTTGTTGACACCAGTCAATTCCAATTTCGATGTAGAAGTCTGTTGAAAAATAATAATTATATAACAAAATAATCTTTTAAAAAAGCTTTCATACTTTTATTTTATAATTTTATCCCATTTAAAAGATGGGTTTACCCTTATACTGATGCTTGTGATCCAAGTAGCATATCTCGACAGTAACTGAAGTGACAACTTCCAAAACTTGTGAGCCAAAGCTTCAATATAAATACCATCTGACCAACAATCCTGCAGAGCTTTCCAACATTTGAATGTTTCCAACAAAATAAAGCCATCATTACTTTGCACTGTAGGATTTTTTTTGAGGGAAGCTTCAAAACCACCTGAGAATAACAATTTTGTAGTTTGAGTCTTTGAGATTGGGACATAGTATAATTAAAACTTTCTACATAACCACAAGTACTATATTGATAGCACTTCACTTTTGTTACATTATATTTGATAACTTACTTCTAGCTTAATAATTCAATTAAATAATTATTTAAATGATTCATTAATATAACATACCAGCAATTTCCTGGAATCTTATCTGGAAATATACAGGCAAGTTCCATCTTCTGAGAAAACTCTTATATTCTGGTGTGGCATGTAAAAGTTTAATGGTCTCCTCTCCAGAGCAATAACTTTCTAAATTCTTGATAAATTGCATACTCTCACTGTACCTTGCAAAAAATAACTGTGGATTTCCAGGTGCAAAAATGGAAGCTAAGTTGACCTCTAAACGATTTTCTACTTCACTCCAAAAACAGTTCACCAAAAATCTATATTGTATTGCAAGAAATGTCAATTTGGAATGTTGAGTTGCATTTAAGAGCAATTTTAGTTTATAATTTAGTAGGGATAGTACATTGTTGTATATACCTTCTAGGCCATCTTTACTTCTCTGCAAGGCAGGTTCATTAATAATATCTTGGAGCAGAGGTGCCACTGCCTGTTTCCTTATCAGCATTTCAGTTTCAGTTACTCTACCTAATGTGTTTAAAGCTATCAATGCCTTTATGAGATATTCTTCATTGTTATCATTCCAAAATTGAAAGAGCAATACATTAAGTGTTTGAACCAATTTACCACCTATATCATTGTATTTTTTCTTTTGCTCTTCCTTAACAAGACTGTCACACTTTGATATAGAAAATTTTAACTGATTATATTGTGTGGCTGCCCTGTCAGCAATAATAATTTGCTCTTGCCTACTCTTATCAGAAATATCATTTAAAATATTTTCTAGGGTTGTCAAGCAGTTGAGTGTTTGGCTATAATACTTTAATATTTTCTTCTTTTTTATGAGGGAATGTCGCTGGCTGAGCCATAAAGATAATTCTTTCATAGCATCTTCTAAGCACTGTTTTACACCCTAAAAAATGCATATATTTACTAACATATTTCTAAAATTACTTGATACCAGTGTGACAGTATCTGACTATATATGCAATGTTTGTGGTTTCATTTCTCACTTAGAGAATTAATTATATTAAATAATAAATTATAGGAAATATATATTTTAATTTTCTGCTCTGAAATAGTGCAAGGTTTAGTTCTGCCATTTTGTCTTGAATTCAGCAGAAAGCAGCAAACAAAGTGTCTTGACATTAGGTTCTTCATCCAGCCTACTCTGTTATATGAGTTAAAGGGTAAAACTAAAGAAAATTTTAAAAACTTACTAAAACTTCCTCATTTAATTGACCCAATGGCACCTGAATGTTAACAATGGCCTTATCAAATCCAATAAGTGTAGCGCATAAGTTCACAAAATTGGCATAATCCTTGTTTATTAATTCAATCATAGCTAATCTAAGGACTTTTAAATATATTCCTAAGTCATCGCGCATTGTTTCCAGAGACGCTACATTTTGATGATCGACCAAAAAACTGTCCACCGAAAAGTTTGTCTGTAATTTTAAATATAAGTAGTAGGTCATATAATTAAGCAATAAATAATAATTTTAGATGTGATAAATACTGAAAAAAGAGACAATTACCTTTACGAAGTCATTGCGGTCAAAACACAAACCCCTGGGCGCTGGAGGCAATGTGAAGTCCACTGTTTCGTTACTCATGATAACAAATATTACTTTTAAGGCACCATAATTAACAAAAACAGTTAAAAAATATATTTATCTATAGAAATCGGCCCTAAACTCTGCATTCATTTTGACATTTACTGACGTCATTCTGACACATTACACGTCAGGTGCAGTTCGGATATCGCACTAATGGATAATAGATGTAATTTAAAAAAAAATCTAAAACTAAGTAATGATACCATTTTTATATGACCGCGATGCAAGAATATTCTAATTTCTATCATTTTAAATTGTTAATATAATCTATGTATGGTGTAGTAAAAAATAGTATAGAAAAATTATCTATTTTACTAACTAGTATTGAAAATATATTTGATTTATTTTATGTTTTCGTTCGTTACTCTTTTTATAACAAAAATATTACTTATTTTTACCGCCTTTTTATTTTTTAACATAACAACAAAGCTCCTTAAATACATAATCATATTTACGTAAACAACTCTAATCAACCACTTAAAAAGGGTTACAGTAAATTATCTTTCAATAACATATAAACGCTTTCAATTAGGGTATTATTTAAATTGTGCTAATTATATGACTGTAAAACAATAAATACAGTTTAGTCAACAATTCTCTTAACATTAAAGCTTCCCTGTCCAAAAAAGTAGAAGCTCATTTTTATAATGAAAATGAAAATTTTAAAATCAGAAGACTTATATTTAAATAGGGCAAAATTTGTTATGAAATATTTAGGTGTTTGGGTACCGGCAAAAAATGAAACTGTAGCATCTAAATGTTATAGATTATTTATGATGTCTTTACAATATTTATTTTTACTTTTTCAAATAATTTACATTATTTTAGTTTGGGGAGATTTAGAAGCAGTTTCACAAGCTTCTTATTTATTGTTTACACAAGCCTGCTTATGTTTCAAAATAACAGTTCTACAGATAAATATGGATATGCTTAAAGATTTACTAAGAAGAATGAATGACAAAATATTTTTTCCGGACTCAAAAGAACATGAAAGGTCTTATTATACGTACCTACCGAAATTTATGTGTAGACAGTTAGGCACTATAATACTATCACCAGCTTAATACTGATCTTGTGACGAAGTGGCCGAGTGGTTAAGGCGTTAAACTACTAATTTTCGCTTTCCCAGCCTATTCGTCGGCCGCAAGCCGAGGTTCGTCCTGCAGGGGACGCACTTACCGCCCTCGGCTTCCTCCCAAGCATTTTTTTAGGGACAGAGTACCCTCTTTCCTACCCATCATGTGACGATGTAAAAGTCAGTAGGGCTAACAGCATTAACCCAAAGTTAAAAAAAAATCACTATTGATTTGAGGTTACCGCTATAAAATATAGTATTACACTCCTTACATAATTTTTCCTATCCTACTTATAAAATATGATATTCCAGGATTTTAAAATTGCAAGCAAAACGTATAAAGTGGTTGCTATTGGCATTTATGATAAGCTCTCAAACCACTTGTGGGTTATGGGCGCTGAAACCGTTGTTTGACGATGCTGGTAATCGCAAATTTCCTTTCGATATGTGGTAAGTTCGAATGCATATTTTGCACTTGTATATAATTTTTAGGTATTTTCATAATTTTTATTAATAGAACTTATGGGCGTACGAATAAGGGGGGCCGAGTGGCCCGTGCCCTCCCAGAATAGTCTGCTGCTCACACCCGGAAATTTAACTAACAACAAATTCGCCCCAAACAAAAATTAAAAAAAAACCATTTAAACAAACATAAGTATCTGTTGAAAACTAAATTCTAGACCACCAACCCCCCAGAAAATATCTCTAGATACACCCTATTCAGACTAAGGTTTATAATAAATTTAGCCGTTTTAAGCAACTTTTTTATTTCAGGATGCCTGTGAGCCCTGAGTTTTCGCCACAGTACGAGTTGGGTTACGTTTTTCAATTACTCACTATTTGCATGAGCGCATATATGTATTTTGGGGTGGACAGTGTCGTCTTGTCCATGGTGATTTTTGGATGCGCACAACTTGATATCATAAAAGATAAAGTTTTAAATGTAATAAAAACATTTTGGTTGTTAATTAACCCAGATAAATATGTAGACTAAATATTAATAAATAATTACGTTTTAGATCGGTTCCGTTGATCTTAAAGGCCGAGAACAAATTATAGCAGAAAATAATACAAAATTGATAAGCTGCATTAGACAACATCAAGCCGTCGTGATGTAAGTTTCAACCTATATATTGTTATGCTAGGGAGGTTCCTCTCTCTGGACCCCCTAGTCCCTAGTCACCGATGGCTTGGACCGTTGTCCCGCCCTCAGAAGAGTATTTTTTTAATATTTTTAAATGTATTTTTTTTAACATTTTATTTTGAAAATGTAAAATTCTATTCTCTTGTTTAATAAAAGTTTATGAAGGTTCATCTACCCTACATGCCTGAGATAATTTATTGTGTCAAAATTTGTGCATGAATCTGCGTTGCCAGACGTCCCGATTTTGGCGGAACGTCCATTTATTTGTTTAAACTTAAATAAAGCATTAACATATTAAGTTGTTAAATCTCTTTTTAAATTTAGGCGAAAAACTAGCTATTTGAGGGACATAACACGAAATTTAAAAAATCTCATAATATAAATAAAAAATAAACTTCATACACACTAGTTTTTTAAAATGCTTATTAATTTTGTTAGATTTACAGAGCTCATAGAAAACGCTTACCATACATTTTTATTATTTCAATTCGTTGGAAGCGTTGGACTCATTTGTATGTCTGCATTGCGCATATTAGTGGTAAGTGTATTAGTAAACTGTAATATTACAGTTTACTAATTTACTAAATTAACCTCGTGTATTTAAAAAAGAGACTGAGAGGATTGATTTTATTTTATAACTTACCTACTAGTTAAAGCTATTCTTATGTATGTCGCATTGAACGAATTTAACACGTGTAAGCCCAGTCGTGGCGTAGGGGCACAAAGTGTAGTAAATCCCACTGGTTGTGGATTCGATGCGATCGAGGAGATGAAATATTATTTAAATTTCCATTTCTTCGGTCTGGTGTCGAGGTAAAAGCGCGGCGTTGAGTTCCGCCGCTCAACACAGAATGCCCTCAGAATGGAGAACTGAGTGTCTTAGCACTAGGTTCCCTCTGCCTACCCTGCTGTGTGCGGGATACAGCGTGAAACTGGTTTTTTTTAACAGGTGGACTGGCGCAGTATGCAGTTCTTCTCTATTCTTATATATTTATCGGTTATGATAAGCCAACTGTTTGTTTGCTGCTGGTGTGGTGACGAGCTCACTACTACGGTATTTATATACATACTATTATATTTTATTTACATTCTATGTATTCACTTAATCTCCATAAAGCTTTATCTTCACTTTATTGAAAAACTACAAGGAAATTAAAAGAACGCCTCATGGAAGCAGTGAAACATTAAAATATATATTTTTTTTAATTTTTAGAGTGAAGAACTACATACAGTGTTGTACAAATGCGCATGGTATGACCAGGGTCTGAAGTTTAAGCGCACTTTACTCTTCGCCATGCTGCGCATGAATCGTCCGTTGGTCTTGCGCGCCGGACATTACATTTCCTTGTCCAGGCAGACGTTTGTGTCGGTTGGTACTGTTTAACAATATTTCAAAAACATCTTTGTACCAATACCTAGTCGTTTAACTACGGGCGCAATAGCGGAAAAACAGCATCCCAAGGGGCTATCCTTTTCAAATTCAGAAACTCGACTGGACCTATTTCTTAAAAAAATCCGAGTAGAAAAATCCCAACAATTACAATTAATTTCCAAAAAATTATAATGCCTTAAATATCTGAACTGAATCTATTGAACCTATCTATCGTTGATCATACATATATACGTATGGGGCCTGGGGGTCAAAAGTATGAAGATCACCACCCGTGGGCTGACACGTAGATTACATCACATCTAGATATAATAGGTATAATGAGGCAGATTACAAATTGCACTTATTATATTTAAACGTTGACAAAATATCTCTGTTGTTTCAGATACTTAGAATGTCATATTCATACTTCGCAGTTCTAAATCAGACAAAATAAATAAAACACGCATTAAATTAGTATTGCGTTGGGAATTTAAAATGCACATAAATATATAGAAAATAACACTACGAAAATATTAATGTATAGATTTAAACACTAGTAGTACAATTGAAGCTTACTATTAAATATCCATTTTCACTCGCGATAATTTGCACCTTACCCTAAGTTGGTAAACAAAATGAATTAAAGTTTTCAGCTTCTGCTAATTGTTCGAAGTTCACAATATATTGACATACATGGTGTTCTAGTATATCTTACTTAAGCATAGCAAGAATATTATATAAAATATATACACATGTACATTAAGTAGTACCTAAGCTAATTCTGTGGGCTATTCTGAAGTGGACTCGGACAATCAACCATTGGATAGAGCAATTTAAAACTATATAATTAACAGTAATATAATTAATTTAAATGGACGAGGTCGTCGTGGTGCAGGTCCCTTGTGCGCCGGTTGTGGGCACACGCAATACTTCAAAAATTCGATAGAAAGTGGGGAACGGATTGTCTTAACACTAGGTTCCCAGGTTGCTTCTGTCTACCGCTATATGCAGGATACAGATTGTAGCAAAAGTTATAAGTGTATTTAATTATTTACTAGTAATATAAATATAATATACCTATGTAACTAATTAATTTTTACTGCGTTATTACAATACAAATAAGTTTTTATTTCAAATCAAACACCCTATACATTACAGTAGAACTTAAGTCTTAACTAACATAAAATAATTATAAATAAACATAGCTTAAATAGCCAATCCTTAGTCAATAATCGTCATTTCAAAATGAAAGGCAACATTGAAATATTTCTCAGCACTCCAAAGAGAATTTTGATTTGGTTATCAATATGGCTGCGAACTGGAGACCATGTTATTCTCCATCAACTAAAGCAAGCGATAGTTTTGTTCACACAATATTCCTTTTTGCTATTTGAATTGATCTACATAATAGTGGTATGGGGAGATCTAGATGAAGTCTCGGAGGCTTCTTACTTATTCTTTACGCAGGCTTCAGTATGTTATAAAATAGCAGTTTTTGTTATTAATAAGAATAAATTAAAAAAGCTACTTCAATTTATGACGGTGGACATTTTTGCATCGCAGTCTACGGTTCATGATGGGTATGTGAGAAAAAAAAACAATTCATAATTACCAATAGTTTTTTTTGGTCTTGCATATATGTATATTTTCTGGCGCCATAACCGTATAGTGCACCGGACGCTACTCTGTTATAACGCATTGTTCGCGAGTTCAAATCCTTATCTCAAGTATATAAAAATCAATCAATCATTTGTAAAATGGGTTAATATTTATAAAATTTATAATATAACATTTGTAAAATAAATTTTTTATTATTTTTTACTATTTATTGCTTACCAGGATATTTTTTAAACAACAAATTCTATTCAATCATTATTTTTGCACCTACTGCACCCACTACAAAAGAGATGAAGCTTTCATTTTGTAATTCCTTTTAAAAACTTACAAAAAACTCTTAGGATATTATTAGCAAATGCTCGAAGAGTGAACAGGCTATGCGGACTTTTCCTGCTAAGCGCATGCATGACGTGTACTTTATGGGCTATCATGCCGTGGTTTGATGAAGCAGACGCCAGGTCATTTCCTTTTAAAATATGGTAAGTATTTTTATTTTTCATCTAGTTGTAGGAATTCACATTAGTAATTTTAAAAAATCGATGTCGTTGTGGCGCAGTGGCAAAGCGTATGGTTGTAAACGCAGCGGTTGTGAGTTCGATTGCCACTTGAGCAAGCGAAATATACAATATTTTCAATTCTTCATTCTGGTGTCAAGGCATAGGCCTGTAGTTCCGCCACTCATCACGAAATGCCTTCAAAATATGGAATGGAGTGTCTTAACACTAGGTTTCCTCGGTCCACACAGATGTGAGCTTTTAATTAAGTACATTGTTTGTTCAGGATGCCTGTATCCCAACATATATTTTCTCAATATATGATAGGATATTTGTACCAGATAATAAGTGTGTATATCAGCGCGTTGCTGTTCTTCGCGGTAGACAGCACGACGCTCTCAATGATTATATTTGGATGCGCCCAAATAGAAATCATTATTGATAAGATAAAAAAGGTAATATATAATATCCTTATCTTATTTTTCTCACTGAATATAATTTCCTTTATTGAATTTACAACAAAATAATGTTATGTTTGGGGCCAGCCGTGGCGCTGGGTCAGAAGTGTGTAACTGTAAACGTAACTAGTTGTGGGTTCGATAACCACTCAAGGAAATTAAATATTTATTTAAATTTATATTTTCATTTCTTTAGTAGAATTTTTTAACTATTACAATTTTTACTTTAGTAGAGTACAATTTGTAGTTAAATATTTACATATTTTTAGTTGCCAATTAAATTAATTTTATGGATTCTTTATGTTTGTTGTAACAATATTACTTGATAATAAAAAAAACCTAATATTTTTATTTTAAAAATGTTGCTTTTTATCTTAATGGTAGGTACATAAATAGTACCTACTCATTGATTTTGAAATATAGATATGTAGATAACCTAGAATTTAAGTGAGGAACGATATTATTAAATTAATTACATAATAAACACACAGTACTTGCCGAAATTATATAATTTATATGATTTTTAGTTAAAAAGCGTCCCAATGTCGGCAAAATTAAATCACAATTTACAGAAGAAAATGATTAACGACAACGATAAATTATTTACGGAATGTATCTATCAGCATCAACAAGTTATCAGGTATTTTGTATCATTGATTTAAGTATAATATTTCTCAATACCTAAGTATTAAAAGCTCTTTTAAAAAGAAATACCTATATTTATTTTCTACGTAACTGTATCGTGATTTTGCATATATGCAAAATCTCAAAAGCAAGAATCGGCATGTCTTACCGATTTTTATAAAACATAACTGAGAACTACCGATATACCGGGCTTTTGTTTAAAAAACCACATTCAAAGCGGTTCATTCTTCAGTAGCTATGGGTCCACGATAAACACACAGACAGGT
>DWNA01000175.1:0-33966 GCA_018249835.1 Heliconius besckei | reverse complement strand
AAACGTCGAGTCACTTAAAACATATTTTAATTTCTCCGTACGAAACAGTGGTCGTAAGGTATTTGTATTTTTGCCCATCAATTAGCTTACCTACATTGCGAAGAGATCACTACAGTTAGATTTGCAATAGACTAGCGTATATGTTTTTCTATAGATATATAAATAATGTTGAATATGTTTAGTTATATTTTAGGCGGGATAGCCGATTGTTCGTCCGGTGAACGGTGCCGGTTACATTCCATTACGCAGCCTCGTGGTTCCGAGAAAGAGTGATGTCCCGCTCGCACTAAGCATTCCACTTTACTGCCTGTGTTTTGGAATCCTGGTCATTGTTTGCGTTCAAGCTTATTTCAATACAAGTAAGGAAACACTTCTCTAACATTACAATTTTCAATCAAGAGATTACATATAACTTAATTCATAAGTTTAAAGAAATACTTGGATATAAAAAGATTATATTTCTATTTGCTATAATAAGATTGAGTTATACTGGAAACAATTATTGTGACTATAGAAGTTACAAGATTTCAGAATAATACTGTCTTTTCTTGAGGCAACTGCATAATTCTCAGCCTTTAAACAAAAAGAAAGAAACAAATCCGTAAACTTAAGTCCCAATCAAATCGATAACGTCTTTAACACTTGACAGGTAGTCATGCTTAAATATCATCTTTATAGAATTTCTAAACGCCAAACCCGCCCCGACTTCATAATTAAACACATCATACATTATTACGAGGTTCATTGTACTTTTAAGTTATTTAAAATACAAAATAATTTCTACTTAGTTCGTTCTTTGGAATGCTGCTTGTTTGGAAACCCTTACACTTAGCGGTTTGAAGGAAGCCGGCTTGTGAATTATGATTAATGAGTCGCGGTCGTAGCGCACTTCCTGTGCTTGCGCCTGTGCTGGCACGCCTCTCTCGCCTCTCTCGCCTCTCGCCCTCTCTCCACTGAATTAGCAAAAAATACCGACAAGTTGATCGACGCGACTCATATTGTCACATTGACGACTTTACGTGGCCATTGACTTTTGGAATACGAAATGAAGTCGCATAAATAGTTATGCTAAAATTACGACACAAGTATTCTGCGATCAGGTTCCCAATTGAATTTGTTGCAAGATTAATAAAAATTTCATTTCGACTAAATTGAAACAAGCACTTTTAACGAAACCCACATAACATGTAAACATCAAAAAAATCACTTTTAAAATTCTGAGGTTAGTAAAAGATTTTGTTATGATATACTAAGAATTTATATAACATAAATAAAGAAAATCTTATCATAAATCAAAAAAAATATTAAGCACATACATTTTGTATGATTAAATAAAGTGTATGTTTTAAACATACAAAAACTCTATCCATCCATACCTATATTATAAATTTGAAAGTAACTCTGTCTGTCTGCCTGTCTTTTACGCAATCAGGGCCAAACCGCTAATTAAATTGTGATAAAATACTCATATAGAGATACTTGAGGGTCTCGGGATAAACATAGGATACTTTTTTTTCTCATATTTGTAATATTTTCGATATATACCAATATATTAAAATACTTATTAATTTGACATGCAATTTATTCCGCCATGTTAATAACAACCGTCGTTGCTAAGCAACGATTTGCAAAGTTTGTTGTTAGAAAACGTCACCTAAAATGAGCTTGCTTAACGCATCTCTCTATTGAAAACTGAAAATAATTTCATAAATATATTTAATAAATAGTCGTATAGTTCAAGCGGGCGTAGCCGCGTTCGGGTCCACTAGTTGTATATATAAATATATTATGTCATCTCACAAATTTAACTATAAATTCCATTAATATTCATATAGCTTATCAGATCACAAAATTATTGCCATATGCGAAATTGCAAAGTATTTATTTAATTAGAACACGACAACACGACACGTTTCTAGCCATCTTATTCTTCGTACAAAGATGAGTTGGATATAATATATTATAATTTTAAATGTTTATAATGATGTATTAATTGCTATTAAAAGCACATACATTTTATTTGTTAATAAATATTAAAAATTTAAAATTTAAAGATAATTACAGAATATTCATGTAAGCTCTTGCTCCCGATACATTATTTTGGTTACTTGTTGTCGAACACGTTGTCATTCTAAACTAAATACCCACACTGTAAACTAAATACCTTCACTGTAGATAAAAACGTAAAGTAGCGTTGCAATTTTCAAACCTACTATCGTATTGAGGTTATCACCAATTCAAAGTTTTATTGAAAAAAACCAGTCAGGTGCGAGTCGGACTCGCCCACCGAGGGTTCCGTTCCAATTTCAGAATTGAAGGTCAACGGGAAACCTCAAAAACTTGATAATCTGAAATTTGCGGGCGTATGCCATTTCCTTTTTTATGAAATGTACAACAATTATACGTTTGTAATAGTTTATGCTTGTAATCTAAATATGTATAAAGTTCCATTTGCTGACCTTTTCCTGTATTTGTAAATTTCATAACTATAGGTCCACGGGAAACATCTATAGGTTTTGATTAATTTTATAGAAAATGCAGTAAAAACGATGCATAAACGATCTTTTGATTGCGTGACTTAGAAGCCTGATGTCTGTGCTAAAAGGGACCGTATACCTGAATCTTTGCTTTAATTTCTCTCTTTCAATAGAAAAACAGTTAAATACCTATAAGGTATTTTTTCCTTATAGTATACGCATGGGCGTAGACATATTTTCTAGTAGAGGCATGGATCTTTGAACGATATATTCGTGTAAAGCTAAATTTTTCAAGGTTATTTTTTATTTTCTGTAAAATTTCTGTGGTACAAAACTATACTGTGGTGAGCACGGACCACCAAGTCCTATTTCTGACTCAATATCTTGTCAATTACTTGACAAATTGCGATATGTTGTGCATAAAGCGGCGCAATGAGTACCGATTGGCGTTGATTATTTATGAATACAATATCTATACATATTTACAATTAACTTCTTGACCCTTATATTTTCATTAAAATCGTATTCAGTGTATGAAATCACCTATGCGCTTTGTCTTTAACAACAGTATCTAGTAATATTATAGTCAAACGCTCTCCCATTGTATTACAATGACCTCAATTTTCAATTATTTTTAATTGTCAACAAAAAAAATATTATTTTATAGTTCAGCTGGTCTCTACAGTTCTAAATCAGGTATGCCACTCTTCAAAATCAATTCCAAGATCCTGCTCAGCTATCCAACACAAAGTTTGTCCATTAGTTCCGAACTTGGGTGTACCCACACCCACCCACATGGGTGTACAAACAGACAAGAAATTTTACGTACGCTATTACTAGCTCTTCGTAATTTTAATTAACTGTGTCGTATAAAAATTAAATGTACAGCAAGTTTTATTATAGGAAGATATGCCAAACCTATGCAATAATCCATACGTAAAAATAGAATAAGCCGCCTGTTTTAAACAAAAATGACAATGAATTTAATGTACAACAAATAAAATGATGAATCCAAAAGCTAAATTATCAAAAATATCTCATTTCACATATAATTGGTAAATAAATAAAATATATTTTATTTTGATTAGTCGTCACTGTATTGTCGCCATTCCTGCAGTAATCAGCTGACGCTACAGCTGATCGCAGTCTGCGCTTGAGTTAGCCAGTGTTGCAAGATTATCAACACAGATAGTTATATTCACTTATAAATACGATATATACTATCGACATATATTCTAATTAATTATGATTTTAATAAATATTAAATGAAAATCCTGATTAATTTGAATAATAATCTAGTTTTAATAATATCATGGTGATGCCTGGTTTTATCTTTTGTTTCTAATCATACTGTTGCTTGAATTTAATTGTAAAATGATTATTTTAGTTAATACAATTATTGTAATTTTCAAATAAATCATAATAAATCTTTTACATATAAAGAGTATCTTTATTTATTTTATTTAGCGCCTTAACTATACAACAAGAAGCTTGATATAAGTACGTAAATGTGGGTCTACAAGTTTTATAGGTAAGTTAATAATACTTACAAATTGCAATTCATTGTTGCAAAGTAAATAGGTGTTTAAATATAGTAGATACTATTACTAAAATATATTAATACCTTTTTTATCAGTTAATTTATATATAGAATTTCCTAGTAGTACAGTGTATGTATAGGTGTTAAGAAACTCCGTTCCCCACATTCTGCTGAATTTACGAGGCATTAAGTAGATGAAAGTGTTGAGTGGCGGAACTCCGGGACGCCGGGCTTTGCCTTGTTGTTTGCCTTTACCAGAGCAAAGAAATGAAAATATTAATAAATAATAATTCATTTCACCGAGTGGAAATCGAGCCGACAACCATCGTGTGTACAGTCACACACTTGTACCACTGCACCACGACGGCCTCTTGTAACAATATTGGTTGTGTTTCATTGATTGCTGTACCCATAACGACCGCTACATAGACAACAGATACATGCAGGGCACAGATATATTATTATCTTTTGGTAATCGATAAAAACATATTAGAACTTTTATAAATACAGCGTTATTATCATATTTGTATTAAATAGACATACGTAGAGGACGACATTGACATTGTCGTCGTTGTGTGCCCATACTATGCAAATTACCTGCTCTAAGCACTTTTCTTTATAAATTAATTCGACAAGATAGGTAAAGTATTTGTAATCAGTGGTACCTATTTTCTATGGTATTGTGGTATGGTCACTTTTATAATCAGTCCACGGAATCCATCTCATTTTGTAAATACTATAGAACGAGAGGCCGAAGACAGAGAAGAGTGGGAGCGAGAAGGAAAACGTGTTATGTATTATTATTCGAGCGTCGAATCGGGAGAAACCTGCGTGCGGGCCTCACGGGCGGCCACCACCCCCCGCGCCCCGCGCCCCGCCGATCATATGGTCGCGCGGCGCGGGCGGCCGGCCGGCCTCACAGTGACTCAGGCTCTCGCCGCCGTCGCACCTCCTTGCACTGTCGCACTGTCGTACTGTCGCACAGCCGCTCAGCCGTACGCACTCGCCATCATGGAGCTGCTGTGTGCGGAGCGCGTGAGCCCCGCCAGCGCCGGCGCGACTGCGCCAGCACAGCGCGCGCCCGCGCCGCCCGCCGCCGCTGACCCCGTGCTGCTGCGCCGCCGCGTGCTGGACAACCTGCTGCGCACGGAGGAGCGCTACGCCATCACCGCCAACTACTTCGGCACCGTGCAGACCGAGCTCACGCCGCACATGCGCCGCCTCGTCGCCGAGTGGATGCTAGAGGTGAGGCGCCACACCGCACCCACTCGCCATCTTGTCACTCACCACTGGCACTGTGCACCGCGAGCCACGTGTAGCTCCTCACCCACCACCTCCCTGCGCGACGACGCGAGTGGCTCTCGTATGCTTTAGCCGCAGTCGTTTTTGATTATAGGTACTCGTGAAAAGTTACATTCACTCCGTCGACCGTCTCCGTCTTCTATCCACGCAAAATGTCATATAGAATAGTCTTTGTTTACACGAACAGCTGATCGTGTTTTCGTTATCTACATATAGGATTCTTATTGGATTTTTTTAGACCGTTCATTTAAATTTGGTTATGCAGCACGTAACAAGTAATCAGTAAGTCAATTTTCAATATAACATTAATTAATTGACAAAATATGTCAAAATTTATAACATAATATATGGAAAGATCTCCCTGTACGTTTCTTCTAACATAGCGAGTTAAAATGATATAACGTTGAAATATTGTAAAGTAGATGTAAGTACATAACGTGGCGGCGCTGCGCGAGGGGCCCCGGCCGGAACGCGCAGGCGGTCGCCGACCGATGCGACTCGCTCGTTCTATTTGAATAATCAGCTGATTTTGACACGCACACAGCTGACGCCGGACGCGTATTATCTTTCCCCAATATATCATCGTTTACTATACATAACATAAACAATATACATTGCGTGTTTATATATATATATTGGAAATAGATATTTGATAAGATTATTCATCTATGACGTGTGATTATATACGTTTTGTAATATTTAGAGGGTTTCGCTATGAAATGAATGGCTGTTTATAAGAGAAGTAAATTCCTGTTTAACGATTGTAGATTATTAAAGAAAATAGTAATGAAACATGATAGAATATGACCGTCAATCAGCTGTAAGGTGTAGCTCGGCCACGTGGGCCCGCGGCGAGCGCGACGGTTGCGCTGACGTCATGCAACGATGGCGGCGCATCGCGCATGTTCCTCCTACGAGACTCGTACTTTACAGAGTTTACCGACACCTCGTGGTCGCGCACTGTCTAAACCAGTTGTATACCTACCAAATTTCAGCACAAGCAGACCGAAACAACTCCTGTGGAGATGTAAGGTCAATGACACTATATTATTACTAATATGAATATCGTATTTCTAATCAACGGTCGTTCTCAATGTACTTAAAGCGCACTATATAAAAAAAAGGCTAGTTGCTTATTAAAACGTACAACAATTTAACTCGTGTACACCTGCTACTCTATTTCATATCCGAGAAACAATTAAGATACGCCATTGTTATGTTATCATTATCGCTTTTCACAGGAATTTTAAACATTGCAAGATTAGATTTATTCTGGCAGTTTTCAAAGTGTAGACCGTGTATAGTGAGTGAGTAGAGCGTCGCTAAGTAGGAAGTTCGTAACAGAACAATAGCCTGTTTTACCGAGACATACGTTAATCAGCTGACAGGACTGACAAGACTGACAGCCGAGCGTGAGACATCCAACGGAGGTAGCCGTGAGATGTGCATATTTTCTCTGGGCGAGGCCATTATAGAATCAGAATCGGTGCACTCAGATTACACCGTGCGAAACTATGCGGGGACAAATTACATCTCTTATTGCATTCTACATTTAGACAACTAGCCTGGTGCGGTATCTTCAGCTTTCACTTTTAACATATGTTGCTTAAATCTTATATCTTAGTAACTTTAAGAATTATTTTTTATTACATATACATATAATAGTATATTATATTTATAAGTGTACTTAGGCGATTTTTAGAAATACATTTATTTGGCGAATAACGTCCAGTAACTACTTCAGATAAGAAACTCGACTAGTTTGAAAGTAATGCGCTCTGTATTGATGGCGATACGAGTTAAACACAACTCTGCGCCTTATATAGGTTATCGGGAATTCCGGATGATAAACTTTATACTGGGCGTGTTGAGGACTTAAGTTATAATTTCTTATTAAAAGGGTCAATTACTAAACAATATTTACTTTTCCAGGTGTGTGAGGACCAGGGTTGTCAAGAGGAAGTGTTTCCTTTGGCTATATCGTACCTGGATAGATTTCTGAGTACATGCACTGTCGGCAAGAGCCAGTTGCAACTGCTTGGGACTGCGTGTTTACTACTTGCCTCCAAACTGCGGGAGCCAAGCTCTCGTGGCTTGCCAGCTGAGTTGCTCGTCTTCTACACCGCGAACAGCGTCACATTAACAGATCTTTGTGTAAGTATACAATGAATAGTTAAATAAATATTAATAAATTCATCATTTAAATATCATGTATTTAAATATAGAATCTCATGGAGAAATTGTGAAGTAACGGTATGTACTTTCAATGTAAAAATTCTAATAGATGTACCAGTTTATATTTAAAAAAAAACTCTTATTATTGCTTAAGCATTATGCGAGAATAACTTATTGTGGGAATATAACTGTAATATTACTATGCGGCTAAGGTACACTTGTAATTTTGCTGAACTTCTTGTTAGAGTTTTTAAACCTTGAAGTACATTACCGCTTCACAGGCGATTACATTTCCACCGTACCTTAAATGGATTTAATTATTAACAACACTTAATAGGGATGCGAGAGCGGTACTTACATTTTAATTAATTTCTTTTAACTTTAACTGAACAGTTAACTGGCTTGATCAATTTTAACATTGTTCTATAAACATGCCTCGCTCGCTCCTTGCTCACACAGTTCAAGGCATAGGTATAGCGCTTATGGAGTTGCCAGACGCTTTCGTGTCGTTCACTCGCCTGATTTCTAACTAACTTGCCTCTGAACAAGCGTGAGAGATCGGAATTCCAGATTTGCGACGGTACTATTTTTAATGGGATTAAATGAATAATTTTATTTCAATTCACAATAATAACGGTGTTGGAAAGAAGTTGAATATTGTCAGCTTTTGTTGGAAGGAATCTACGTTACTTCTGGTTTACTTGTCATTAATTTCAAATGCAATTTTCTTATATAAAAAGTTAATATTTAATAGTCTATATTTACTTATTATTGTTTTCTGTAAATCGACTAATTGAATTATTTCACGCAATTTAATTTTATATCATATATTAAGTTAAAAAGGGTCTATAACAATATATTTCTAAGAGCTCAAAGCTCACATTTGTGGGAATGTAGTCTAGTCCCGCTCGTTGTCTAATTGCTAAGGGCGTTGGCATTCGCTCGTTTCGTAATAACACGTGGTTATATCAGTATGTTGGCGTGAATTGGCAGTATGTTACTATATTAGTCATTATTCTTACGAAATGGTTATAATTGTCATGATTGCATAAACTAAGTTACTACTTGGATGACCCAGTACTAAGTTAAAAAGTCGGCTTCACGCTGGTAGAGGGAACCTAGTGTTAAGACACTCCGTTCCCTATTTTTCGAATTCTGTTGGTGTAATAACTAAGTAAGTATATAATTTAGTACATTTAATCACAACAATGTACGTCGTCTGTTGCATTTCGGAGCGCGACGCTCCACCCGGCGGGGCCCCGAGCGCCGCTGTCGTTTTGCGTTCAGTAGATAATAAGTGGTGCACAGTGGTGCAGTCCGCACATCTTCGCGCGTCACACATTTTACTTGACCTGCTTTTTTTTAAATGCATTCCACAGCTACGTACGTACTTCGTTTTACAGTATAACGATCTAGCTAGCGCAACGCGATTAGTTACCAATATGAGACATAACTGTCGGTAGTATCTCTAGTACTAGTACGCCTAGTAAGAGCTTAAAGTAAATATTTCTTTGTTTCGGGAAAGTTATGGAGATAGTTGAGGTCGGAGTGGGACGGCAGGCTTGCGGACAGTGTCCCCTAACGAGTCGCCAGCCTTCTTGGAAACACCGGCGGACGAGAAGCGCGTTTCAATCAGACCAATTACAGACGAAGCACGCTGCTTATTTTTTCTCACGCCCGCGGCCGCCGCTAACCTTGTTCGTCGTCACATTACTAGCGCAATTTCTCATTTTTATACATATAGTACAAATAATTGAAACAATCAATTATTTTTCTCGTCTTATCAAGGTTATCCTTTACTTATTTATATCTGTATAAAGATTAAAATTCAATTATTCTGTTTCATTATAGTAATTAATGAACTGACATCCATTTCTTTGTGAAATGTATGCAATATATATATATATATATACGCATTATGTCTTAAAAAATGTCAAATTAACTTGACAATAAAAATAATTTATATCACAATGGATATTAAATCCCTTTCCAATAACTATTATAGTGATTTCAGTGTAAAAAATAACGTGTAACTTACATTTTTAGTTCGTAGCCTTTTCGTAGCACCTCTACGCAACAACGTAGGCAGGTGAGCGTTAGCTTGATGTATGAATAAAGAAATCTAATACAACATTGCAAAATTATCATTTTACAAAAAGAATATCTGTTTTTATATAAAGTAATATTATGTTTAGTAGTTTATCCTGTTGTAACGGTGCCGTCACACTCGGTGCGTGTTAGATAATGTTCATCTTTGTAGGAGAGGTTCATCCAAGTGCAACGAACGCTACCTACAACCGTAGCCCCCTCTATATAGAACTACCTATATTATGCTAATAGTATTAATAAAAAAACGATGATTTCAATGGAATGCTTAAATTGCATATGAGTTGGCTTATTGGTTTTATCGAGAGGCCACGAACGGGGTAGAAGTGAGCAAAAAGAGAAGGCACGCTCCGGCATCCGCGCCATGCTCGACGCAGAGTTCCCGCGCTCCTTGCGCGGCCATAAAACCTGTACATTCTCACATCCACACTGCGTTTATTATTATTGAAGCATAAATTTATGAGCCGTCGTACGGCTTTGTCAAAAGAAAATTCAATATCCCGTCTCAAATATCTTTGCATAATGAGAAATTACTTTTACACAAACGTTTGCCGATTTTCTAAAGAATTATAGTTTACCTACGAAAACTGTTAAATATTACAACTTTGGTTGTTAGTGTATTCGTAGTTGTAGTAGTATCTTTAACATATTGTATAAAACATCTTCTTTACTAGACCGAAATTCATATGATTCATATTAGACTAAAAGAAGTCGTGGGAATTTTTTATTAACTTGTTTATATGTACATATGTATATTATAGGTTCAAGCATACATTTGAATGTAATTCCGAAAGAATACTCTAATTTGGGTCATCGGTTAATAAAGCACGTCAAATGCTAAATCAGTATATCAATATTATTATATTGTAAGTTTTTATTGAATTTATCAATGTAATTGATGCGTATTTTCATAATAATTCAGATAAGACATATTTTTATTAATGCAACTTGCAAGTATAGTCACCTCAACTGATATCATTAGAGTATGGAGAGGAGTAAAAAGAAAGGGGTGACGGGAACCAGTCGCATTCCACACGTGAAGTGACCTCGTCTACAGCGCTGCTTGCCAAACACGCTGTCAGTTTGTCAGACCCTGTCTTTATAATGACCATCGAGCATGGTGTCTTATATATTGAGGAGATTCCTTTGACCATCCTTCTGTTATTTACGTAAAACAATACATTAATGTTTACTTAATTTAAGTATTTTGTCATAGTAAAATAAAACATAAGTATTCTCCACTAAAAAACTTCATAGAAATCTAAATTGCTCATAAAACCCACTTTATCTTTCATCGCTATAATTGAAGATATTGCTATTAAAACTCGACAGTAATAAAATTTAAAATGGTATCCGTTGAATAAAACCCGCTCTATGCGGGCGCTGTCATACGTTTATTAAAAAATGGAATTTTGCGGTTAACAAAGAGATTTTTTACTTTATAAACTTCTTTTAAAAGTTATAACATCAGTTAGAACGACCACTATTAAAATTAATAAATATAAAACAACTCATCTGAGCTGAGTTAGCAAATTCTTTACAGGAATTTATCGGTTCGAATGTTACGTAATACTTACTGTATAATATGCATGTCATGCTTTACAGACTCAAGGTAATTATAGTATTCAATTTCAATGCTATAAAGTATTCTTTGGATCGGCAGAAATACAAATACATGTTGTTAGAAAAGTGTAGATTTTTATTATATTGTAAATAGTTCTCATATGCTTAACACAATTAAAATATTTTAAGAATATGTACAACTTGTTATCGATTAATAACCGAGAACCATAATTGCGTAGAATATCCTTCCTGCAAAGTCTATAATTGGTTAGTACGTGTCGTTATGGCCTCGTGACACCGCGCCTATTGTTTGATTATAAGGCGTCTCAGATGAAATTGGATAAAGCATGGGAACCAAGTGTGGAATTCAGAATGTGTAGCAGGCGGGGACTGTTTGCATAGCTCGCTTTATAGGCTGTGACGGGGCTACTAAAACTACTGCCGCCTTCGAAGCCTAAGTTGCTCCTCTAATGAATAAAGTTCATACATCTACAATACTTCTGCACGTCTCCAAATTTCTCAAAGTTTTTTACTTCCAACGATAGCTAACAGTCAAGTGACTGTCATAGTTATCATGTAAAATATATATTTTATATCAGAGTCGAACAATGCTCTAGATAAACTACGTATCAATTTTCGTCTCGCCAACTTCGTCTGCGGTGAATACTTTATGAGCGTATTGTTTCCGAACCTTTCCAGTGTTCCCGAGTCGGAGGAGACACGGAATCTTTTCAATTCGCGGTCGACCCGCATACCGCTCCGTGGTTACTCCCCCTCTTTCACCTGTTCTTTTTATTTTTATACTATACTAGCGGCTCGCTCGCGGTTACACCCGCGTGAACTATGTTATTATTAATTTCTGTCTCCATGACTACGTCCTAGTGATGTCTATACAAAATTTGAGACTCCCAGCATTTGTAGTAACGAAGTTTCATACAAACTTTCGACCCCAAAAACAGCCTCTTAGAAGTCGAATATTGCAAATTGCCGTCTTAGCGAGCACCTACGTCCTATAAGTAACTCCTATGCAAAATTTCAGATTCCTAGCACTTGTAGTTTCTGAGATTTCGTGATGAGTGAGTGACCTTTCGATTTTATATATATATATAGATTAAAGTTATTTAATATTACTATCCTTTAACGACATAATTTTAAACTTACGTCAAGTTCAACCTCTGACGCGAGACCAACTGACACACGAGCCTATGCCGTGCGACTTCCAGTGATGAGACTTCATTCATTCACAAGCTCCTTATCGAGATTCAATAGGTTCTAAAGATTGTAAAATGCTGCACAAGTCTGAACTCTAGTTGGATAGCATTAAGAAAGTATATCGCGTGCGAGGAAGAGTCGAGCGACTGCCACAGGGCCGACCCCGCCTTTGAGTTAAGTAAACATCGAGTGTTATCTGTCAACGGCCATGCATCGCCTCTCCGTGTCTGTGTGGGTGAACACTCAATAATCAAGTATTCGCAATATTAACCATTCATATCGCTATTTGTACTTGTGATGACACTGTCACAACTGTTATTATTTTAATTTAGGTCAGCTTTAACGATCATATTTAATTCAACACTTATTTGTTAGAAACAAGTGTTGCAATATATAAAAATGTAACAAAATTATAATATGAACTTATTTTATAAAACTAATGCGTTTAAAAAAAGACTGGCAGAAATTCTTATAAACGTTCACAATATTATAAAAAACAATAAAGTTATATCTATTTATTACGTTAAGTTAGTTAAAAAGACTAAGCAGCAATTATTAGCTTGATCATGCGACAATGTGTGGAGACTACCTACGCGCAGTTCCGGGAAGTCGAGCAAAACGGCATGTTTACGATTATACACAGCGGATGTGGCGGACTGCCTTACTGCGTTATTTGTCGTAGCTGATCAACACTTTCTTTCTTTAAATCTCACAGTTCTTAATCTGCATCCGGACTAATATGTTAATAGGATGACAAAACGAATTTTTATATCAGAGGCCAGGTTGTGGCGCAGGGGCACAAGTGTGTGATTGTAAACGCGACTGATTGTGGGTTCTAACCCCACTAAAGTAAATTTAATATTTATTGATATTTTAATTTCTTCGCTCTGGTGCCGAGGCAAAGCGCGATGATGAGTTGAGACACTCAACACGCAATGCCTACAGAATTCGGCGGAAAGTCTTAACACTAGGTTCCCTCTTGCTGTGTGCGAGACACAGCGTGAAGCTGATTTCATTTTGGGTTTTACTTTTTATAATATTACATTTTTTTGTTACCTTTATTCACACATGTACTAGCTGATGTCATTTTCTTTATACATTTGATTAATACAAACAAAATTTGTCTACAGAGCTGGGAGCTGCTAGTGTTATCTAAGCTGAAGTGGGACGTCGCAGGCGTGACGGCGCACGACTTCTTGCCGTTGCTGCTGTCGCGGCTGGCGCTGCGGGGGCAGGTCAACAAGGAAATGGTGCACAGACACGCGCAAACCTTCATATCGCTTGCAGCTAGAGGTAAACTTCTAAATAAATCTAGAAATCTTGATTCACGCTCAATGCTTAATTATGTTTTATTGTTTGATCGTGGTTGTGGTTAAGCATTTTAAATCATTATTTATTTAAGCTGTACAGTTATTTGTTTTCTATATAATACTTAAATAAATATTAGCTTCAAAGATTTAGTTTCTCGTACTAATTAGCGCTAGCTCGCGCTCTTCATGTCACTGAACCTTAACATAATATCTGTGTATGTAATATACGTGTAATTGTAAAAGTACCTATTCTTTATTTTTCTTTTACTTAATTGTATACTGTCCAATAACATATTTCAGTTATTATAGCTCTTATAAAAGTGTGTAACTTATTAATTAAGAAAATTAGTTCTCTTGTATACTTTTCGGCTTTATAAACGTGATAGTTAAGTGACATGCGAACACGACCAAGCGGATTTAGATCGGTAACTCCTACAGCCCACAGGTGAAATATTGAATGGTGCTTTTGTTATCTTTTGAACACCTATATTATATTGTTATAAACCCTTGGGAGAGATTTCTCGGAGATATATATATATAGGTAATGATCGCAGGGATCTGTAAGGCACAGAAATGTGAATAGGTTTGTTTACATGTTTGAGGGTAGAGTGAGGGCGAGGGCGCGCGTGTGTGGTGCGCCGGCGGCGGCGCCTCCCACGCCGCTCACCCGAGCGCATTCCAGCACGCCTCGGGACTGCCTCCCCCCCTCACCGCCCTACTCCGCCGACCCCCCGTATCCCTCATGGGATCATATGTTTTTATGCAACGGTTTTTGTTGTTAGCCGCCGCTATTGTTTTTTTTTTGGCGGTTAAGTTCACGCTACAGCTCTTTTATTTCATTTGCGCGCAGGGCTGTACAGATATCATCTCATACTTATCACGCGAAGAATACATTTGTTTAGTTGATGATTCCACTTGGCTATGTACTTAAATAATGATATTACATCGTTTCTTCAAAATTTTTCAACTATTCCTCAAAGTATTATTCGAGTCTCATAGACCACTACAACGGCAACATCCGATGAATACAAACATATATACCCGTAGAACGTACCTACTAGGATCTCATAGCACGAGTGTATCACGTAATCAAGAGCGTATTATGTATCATTATTTGGATGGTAAAATTTCTTGAGCAAAAAATAACTCGACTCTAATAATAGTAAATTCGTACTGGACTATTTTTAAGCCGGCTCATCCTGCAAGCAATTGAGAGCAAGGT
Source organism: Heliconius besckei (assembly GCA_018249835.1). Taxonomy (NCBI): domain Eukaryota; kingdom Metazoa; phylum Arthropoda; class Insecta; order Lepidoptera; family Nymphalidae; genus Heliconius; species Heliconius besckei. The sequence goes on along the minus strand of DWNA01000175.1, from coordinate 19,059 downwards.
AATTGTATGACTTCGAGGAAGTTTATACATTTTTGTAAATCTGACACAAATCTTTACCCTGCCTGTCTTCGAGACTGAAAATAATATCGTACTTGTAAAGAAAATTAGAAATGAAAATAGTTCCATTTCCGAATTCACATGGGGCCGCGTGTACTAAGCCTTGGCCGTTACAGCGCAGACAGACCCTCAGCGCGGGGACGTTGGTGCGGGAGGACACCTATTTTTCCGGTGGCTATTACGTACATGTACAACGGAGTACGGACGCGGCCTCGCGAGATCGTTCACCTTGCGAATAGACTCACAGCGGCGCCCGCCCGCACTGTCCACGTTTATTGGTACCTACGTTTGATGTTCAAGGATAATGCGATGATTATGTCATCGGGCTCTTGCCTACGAGTTGCTATTGTAATTCTCCTTTTACTTATCCGTTTTATAAATACTTTATGAACGTTACTGATAATTTTGAACGAAACAATGCAGTATGGTAAAACTAAAAACTTTTTTTTCTATATTGTCCATACTACGTTGCATTAGGTAACAAACATTGGACACATGTTTCTGAACTCGCCTAGAACTTCCTATTGTTCCTATGCGCGCTCGGACCGGTCGTCGCTCAGTCGAGGCGGTAGGGCTTCGATGTTTGATTAACATCAGATTATGCAAATGCTTCCAATGAGCGGCCGCTCTCGTTGTTTCATCTCTTTCGTTTTGTTCTTTCCCTACTCGTGCCTTTATCTCGAGTACGCCGCCGTATGAAAAAAAACGACAGAAACCTTTTAAATGATGCTGAAAGAGTATTCGACATTCGTATAGGTATTACTCGGATGTTCCTATATAATGTTGAATTGTGATCTATTAAAATTCATTTGGCATTGTCTAGCGATGTAATTAAGTTGAATTTAAGAAGTTTTAAGTACGTACCAGATGAAATAATAAATATAAACTTGTAAATAAATTCATATATTATCTGGCTTAAGCCCACTCGCCCTCCAAGGTCACTCAGCTGATTTTCCTGCTATATTATCACTTTATGTAAAAATAAGCGCTGCGGTTGGCGGACGATGATAAAATATCTGTAGTTCACGTTTAATTAAGTCACATAATAGAATAAGTTAGTGGCAGCTCTAATTAAATATTATATCTAAACAGCATCTCATAAATATATTAAGAAATTGTAATAAATGTATTCTTTGTACTAGCGCGGCTTCGCCCGCTTGAAAAGTTCCAGCTATAACTTATAATATAGACAAATTATATAAAATCTTTACATAAACTTTAGCCTATGGTGTTATTGTCATATATAAGCTAAAGTTTCATTTAAATCCGTCCAGTATTTTTTTTTGTAAAAGTGGAAATACAAACAAACTTTCAAGTTTATAGTATTAGGATGAAGTAGTTAGAACTTAACAGTATAGAAAAAGTCCTATATTAAATATAACCTTTTTGGTTAAAACTTTCTTCCTTCGTTTAATTAAATATCAATTATTTTACGGTACAAAACAACAGGTTATTAAATACAACTCGAGCAATCCAGGCCCAAATAGGTCCACGGTAGAGCCTTTTCGAGAGGTATCTGTATACGTATAATGGTATTGCCAAAGCGAGTCCGTGAGAAATATTCCAGTAAAACGGGCGCGCGGGCTTGGGCCGTGGAATGCGGGCGCGAGGGCGGATGCCGGCTCCTTTGAGGCTCCACTCTCCAAAGCGGGACCAACAACCTGTGGGAAGGAGAAAGGAGCAATTCATTACCTAGTGCCTCTACGCGCTACCTCTGCGTGCACTCTCTCTGCGGCTACGACGCGCGACGAGGCGTCGTCTTCTGCCATTAACATTGAAGTAATCATGTCGTATAGATTTTTCTTCATATCCGCTCTAAATACGCGCGTACGCAGCCGGAGCGTATGACCTGGTTTCGGCCTGATATCGCATGCCAGTGTTCGTTTGTTATTCAAATCGTAGGTACCTCGGCGTGTGTAACAATAGTACTGCATAATTATAGATTACTAGAGGAAAATTTTATCGTACGTTCTTAGTGCCATGTTTCATATAAGTCTATTTTGTTACAGATTATGAGTTTACGTTGTATCCCGCGAGCACTCTGGCTTCTTGCAGCATCGCTGCAGCGCTTCGCGGTCTAGGAGTTGATGGACACCTGTCGCGTTTGCATGAACTTACGGGCATTGACTCGGTAAATAATAATTACTTACTTTCTTAAGCACGTATTAATTATTATAATTAATAACTTTCTTTATTTAATGAATTGTTATAATTGTACCTATATTAAATATACAATATTTTTTAGGACTGCCTCCAAACATGCTTAGAGCAAATAGAAGTGATGGTGCAGGCTGTGATTGAAGAAAGTCAAGTGACTGCCCCAAACGGGCAAGGCCGGGAGGCAGTAGCGTGGACTCCGCCTCCGACCCAGGACAAGGCGCACAGTAACGCCGCGACCCCCACTGACGTTAGGGACGTCCACTTTTAACCCACTGCTACGAGGTCCCTAGCCAATCTCCAAGCGGGAGGAGCAATGCTTTAATTGCGGTGCATTAGTACGGAAATACTATAAACTAGAAGATTAGATAGAGCGGTGCATCCGTGATCGAGGACTGATAGTAAGACTGACAAACGCAATGTGTTTAACGTTAGTTAAGGTACAACTCACTGCGTGCGTAGTCTAAGCAATGTTTATGTAAATAGTTATAATTATAAGCCCTCCGTGCTACTTTTTGCCTTTAATTTCAAATTAACCAAGGATCTTACGGCAGAGGTTTTGCACAGAAGGAATATCATAAAAAATACCACATTATATTTTCCAGTTCTAGTTGGTATCTTGAAATTAAAATCTACCTCTTTATTTTTAAGGAAAAATATTTCAATTTTGCTTTACGTATTCGTTATGAAAACTAAAAAGGTTCTTAAAATATTAGTCTTAGTAAAATTGTGTATATGGGACCAAAGCAAACGACTTAATCGCTTACATCATGACCGACATAGCCGTACGTGATTGACACTTGACAAATATTTATTAAATATGATATATTATATATATTTTATTATATTATGAAGTAAATTATATAACTATAATCTCTTGTATGACTCTAAGAAATAATCAGTTTATCGACTTGCTAGCTTAATTACAATCAGATTCAACATATAATGTTTGTGTATCGGGGGAAGGCAATAAATTACGCTTTATAATTTGTAAAAACTATTATAATATATGTATAGTACATCAGTCTATCACGGAATAAAAATGAAAACCCACATAAATTTCTCTTATATATACAATAAATTATATAACATTAAATAATTATAAAGTAGACGAAGGGCTAAATGTTTTTGTTAAAAGATTCTCTGTTCCTTTTTGGCGATGAATGTTGTACCAACAATATTTTTTAGCATTTAGGTACCTAACATGTAATGTGATAGTGTAGAAACTGATTTACTTTCAGATCATAGTCACTTCCAGTCATAATATGTTAACTTAGGGGTACTATGTCATTGGCTTAATTTAGAAAAACTAAGAAAAAAATATGTGATTTTTGTATCATTGGTAAGTTAGGTGTATTAATTATGTTTAGTTTTTAATTTATATAATTGTTCCTACAACCATTGAACATAAAATATGCAATAGTCAAGTTCCATAGTTTTGTACTTAATTGTATTCTGAAGAAAGGGGAAGTTGACACTATCTACCTACATTGAATATTGTGATATAGTTTCCACAGATAAATAATATTATATAGTGCTTAAGTACGGGTGGAGAATGCAAATAGTAAGTGTTAAATGTAATTATATATTATTTTATAAGCTTTATTTTGTTAGTTGTTTGCTTGCATTTATATAAGTTAAAATGTTTATTGAACAGTCCAATGTCTTCCATTTCTATACATGATTGTGGCTTTCAAAAAAATATTTTAGGTTCAAATATAGACAATATATGTATAAGCCTATTTGTGTTACATATTATATTCTACTTCAAAATATGTTTATCTAGCGATTGCTATGTAAATATAATAGTTATAACTGTAAATATATGTAATGCTTTAAGCATGTGGTGCCATAAGTAACACTACTAAAGGAGTATTTGTATTCTAACAAATTTATGATTCAAGATAAACTTAAAATCCATATTTTTTTACCTAGAAATATAGAGCAGATATTTACTATAATTTGTATGGTTGTGGTATTGCTACCTAAATATATACATATAGGGCCTTCATAATTTGACTATTGATAAACATATTTTATATACTATATGAAAATATATAACGATGTGGGGAAATATACGCCTTAAATGTATAACTAAATGCTTGTTTTAGCTTTTAGACTGGCTTTTCAATATAGTAAGATAATAAGATTGTTATGAAATAGTTCTAATTGTAATGTTGTAAAAAAATCTGAATTTTCCTGTAATGTATATATTATGTAGGTTAAAGGGTTATGTAACTCTGAACAGAAGTGATAATTATGTTTTTTTATAGATGAGTCGATTTATATTAAAAAAAACTTAAATTCTAGAGATGTATGACACGCAAAGTTGCAAAATTTTGATTTTTATGTGATTATTCAATTTTAAGTTACTATTGGTATTGTATGATCGTTGCGATTTGAATTGTAGATATTTAAAAACAAAACCACAATAAAAATATATAACATTATTAAGTGTTTCTCTCAAACTTCTTTTTGCATAAGCATAGAATCATATTTAAACACAGGAATCATGCATTGTCCAATAACAAACAATTTTATTAAAATCCCGGTTAAGTAAGCCTACACGTTCTTCCAAAGTACTTTCGACCTTTATACATTTTATATATTTGTAAATATTTTATAGAAACTCCTCAGTGTATAAACTACACTGTAGTTGCAAAACAGGATCATAATATAGCTTATTATATAGCAATTCCAGAAGAGGATATAAATAAAAAAATATATAAATCTTAACATAGCCTCGTTTCAAGCCGATTGCACACACACACATCTTAGTAGTACTACTAAAACAAAACTCATAGAAATAAATAAAACGGCCTATAAAATTAATTACCATTTAATGGAAAACAAATTTACAATTTCATATACAATGACCGCACTTTGGATGTTTTTATTAATTTATTTACAGTGATTTATATTAAATTTGCATATAATAAAGTATTAACATAAAATACAACATAGTAAAATACTAAAAAGAATATTACTAAATGAAAGGCACAATACGTCTAATACATTACTGCTTCAAATACATAGAGTAAGCGAATCGTAGATGCGAGATATTACTTTATAAGGTAGTGTTTAAATTTATAAAAAAGAAAAGTGAGTTAAATAAGTCACTTTCCCAAATGGGAAAGAAAATAATAATAATAAAAAAATATTAATTACTTTGAAGTTGTGGAGTTTTTTATGGATTGAAAGAGGAAGTGGAGGAAAGGCTATTGTTTTAGTCCGAGGAGCCTCAACCAAAGAAATATTAAGAAACGCTCCTGTCGATGTCGTTTGTATCGTTGGCAAAACATTCAAATTTACTATGCGTAGCAACAAATATTTGCTGTAAAATAAAAGAAATCAATGTGCCTACCACATTGTCGCCAAAGGAATTGAGTAAAGTTAGTTTCTTGCTTGTTCAAAGTCAAATGTAGTAAGTAATAATGAATTTGTCATTTGTCGGAAAAATATTTAAATGCTTTGCTTACTCTATTCAAATACTATAACTATTATAGGTATAATAATTTTATAAAAATGGAATAAAACCGATTAATTATAATTTTTCTAGGTAGGAATAAAATATCATTTAAAGCTTATTTCATTTCCCACTTACAGCTTTACGACCACCTAATTTAATGCTAATGGCTAATCATTTTTTTCGGGGTCAGCTCAATTTATGTTGAACCAACAAAAAGATTATAATATTAATTAAATTAATTATGAAGAGGGCGGTCGATTTACGATCGGATCAAATCTTGAAATATCGATAGACCAATTAAATAGCCTACCTATTACACAGAAATGAAACTGATAGAATTATAAAATTTAGGGGGTAAATCATTCTGAGGGTGTTGTGGCGTAGCGGTACTCAGGGGAATGAATTATATATCATCTCTCTAATAAGAAGAAAAATCTCGGCATTGAGTTCCGCCAGTCAACACGAAATGTCTCGAAAATTGTGGGGTACAGAGGGTATCATCACTGTTTCCTCTGCCTACCTAGCTACCTATGCTGGGTATAGCGTGAAGCTAAAAAAAATATTTTGCATATCGACCACGTGTCGTCTTCGAAATCGTTCGTTCGCTTTAGTCATTATTTATTGTCCTTCATACTCTTTGGATTTCGGTCGCGCTTTTCGTTAAATGAAAATATAAAAAATGGAAGCCACAAGTATTTTTTTGGTGGATAATATTAGCTTTATTATAATATTGTTTAAGATACGAGAGTTATTAATGATAAACGGCCCCATTTAATACGATTTACATAAATACTATAAGTAGTATATAGATATTACTAATCGTAGCACCATATTGGAGAAATTTAAACCAAAACTGAACATAGTTGTTGTTTACCAATATTGTACTGAGAGAACTTAGGCATATGAAACAAAGGTAACAAAAAATCTGTAAAAAATAGAAAGCTAACAGAAAACTACAATTATAATAGTCGACAAAAAGAATAAATATTAAAACAATAAATAAAAAAATATAAAGACGATAACGTTCATTTGGTGTAACAAAGACGTATTAGTAGTATCTTTTTAATATTAAGGGAAACTCAATAAAAGTTTGGAAATAGTCTTTCCGCATACATTGACATATTTAACTCTATTTTAAAAATGCATTGTATGTCTATTTTAAAAAGCGCATTAACGTCTACGTTAAGGTCTTTGTTGCATCACATGAGCGATGTAATGTTTACAATTTATGATACAAGTGCAAGGATCACAATTATTAACAATGTTTAAATAAACATTTTTCAATTGTACAATAAAAAAGCAAAAGAATATAATTACAATAAAAGGAAATTATAGATATTATTGAAATTTAAAGTGGCACAACCTTTAACTATAAAAGTGACGGTTGTGGATTTGATTCCCATTCGGAGGAATGATTTTATTAATTTAATTTTTGCTTTGGTAAAAAGACAAAGGACAGCGTTTAATTCCGCCACTTAACACGCAATATCTCGAACGGACGTCACAATAAGTTTGCTCAATGTGCTATGTGCGAGATAGTGACATTTCATTTCAGTACTAAATATGGGTACATTATACGATCTTTACAAAACCAAATGCAGTCTGGAACGTAAGCACTAATAATCTACATTTTCCCTATTTCATTTACATCTCACATATGCACTACTTTTGGTGTGCTCTTCCCGCGGAGCCAGTTTAGAAGAACAGTTGGAGTGCTTTGAGTGTCTCGTGCTGCAAATATAATAAGTTATAAATATAACAATTAACCAAGCTTTAAAAAATATTGTAATAACATTTTTGAGATTTAAATTTACAAAATTTCTAACACTTAGTTCTCTATTTGTTATTTGTGGCATATAAAAGCCGCCCATTAATTATTTCACACGATACTTTGTTAGAAAACATACAAAAATGTGAAAAATGTGAACAGTAGTGGCATTTAAACCCTCGTTCTCTTGACAGTCGTCCAAGCGCTCTGACCACTTAGCTTAGTGTTCAGACCGCGTTCAATTTTTTATGTTTTCTAAAAAAATATTTATCTTTCCTAAGTGTTATTTTTTTTTTGTGATGACTCCCTTTAATGTGTGATATATATATGCATAACCCCATAGTTAAAAACATGTAAATCATCAATAATCATAGTTTATTTTATATTATTTTTCAAACATACGAGGTTAATGCTGTTATTAGCTTTTACAGCGGCACCAGATGGGAAGAGGGTACTCTGTCCCTGAAAAATTTTCAAGTACTATGTGGCTACTTGAGAGGATGTCGACGGCGGCAAGGGCGTCCCCTGCGGGACTCGAACCAAGGCTTGCGACCATCGATCGTACTGGGATTGGTAACAAGCCAATGATAACGTAATTGATACTTACAAAGTGTGTGGTGTGCTTGCGTAAGCTGCTCGACGGCTTCGGGCGGCAGGTTGGCGACGTCGCGCTGCAGCAGGCGCATGCCGAGCTGGCGCTGCTCACTCTCGTGCCGGAGCACCACGTCGCGGCTGTGCCGCACCGTACGCAGCTCTGACAGTCTGTGGGAGTAAGGGTTTCATTATTATTATTTTTTTCAGCTTTACGCTGTATCCCGCATATAGGAGGGTAAACGGAGGTAACCTAGTGTAACGATACTGCATGCCCCACTTTCCGCCGCTCGAGGCAGTGCCTGCCTTGTTACCAGAGCAAAGAAATAAAAATATTAAATACTTCATTCACCTGAGTGAGAATTGAACTCACAACCGTCTATAGGCACACGATTGGTGGTTATGTCGGCCTCAACTTTTTTGCATTAGGTAATCATTAATGCATTTTAATTATTAATTATTTTCATACTTTTTCTGAAATTATTTTTTTAACCTAATATATACCTTGTGTTTTTTATTAACCTTATGTTTACAAAGACTTACTTGGCTTGCAACTTTGGTTTATCCGCATCAGGATCGCTAACGCTACTACTTCGTGATGTGTGCGGTTTGTGTGTATCGACAAATTGATGTTCTTTTTCAACAGTGAAACTGGGCAGATCTGCAGTTCCTTCGTGACTGGCATTAATTGAGAGATCGAAGCCTGCGGAACTACAACGTGACTTCAGTTCCTCAAATGATCTCAAACTATCAGATAAACGCAATTGCAGTGTGTCTCTTTCTTCAAGTAATTGAGTTAATTCCATGGTAAGTTCCTCACAACGAACATCCCTTTGGTGCAACATGTACAAAGCTAAATCTAGCTCTGCCCGAGGTACTGCGTCGAGTAATTCTTTATCCAAACCAACTGATGTAGTTTCTCCATCGGGACCAAGCTTAGTGCCGGAAGCAAAGGTTACGTGCTTTTCTATTTTACTACTTGCTGCCCTCAGAGAATCTTTTAAACTAGCCACTTCATCTTTCAAAGTAACTATTTCTAATTCTTGATTTTCTAGGACTTCTTGAATCTCTGTTGCTCTATTTGCATATTCCTCTAATACTTTATTTAAGTCTAAAATCTGTTTATTAAGGTTTGTACATTCGATAATTTTTTCTTTTAAAGATTCAGACACATTATTTTTTTCATTTTCTACTTCCTTCTGTTTTTTATCGAAGCTTTCCGTTTGTTCGTGCATTTTTAATCTTAAAATAGCTAATTCGGATTCTTTTTCGAATGTTAGATCTTCAACCTTCTTTTCATATTCTATTAACTGTTTTCTTACGTTTTCAAACTCTTCATTCCCTTGTGTAAGCGATATAGTATAATCGTGTGTTTTTTGAAATATTTCACTATCTTTTATCTGAAGTTGCTTTATTAATTCTGATATTTTATTTTCATAATTATTACGCAAGTCATCAGCTTCTAGGTTCAAGGTAGTATTGACCGTTTTAGTTGCTTCGAGTTCAGTTTGAAGATTTTTCATTGCGCTTTCTAATTCATCACATTGCTCTCTATTGTTTTTATTTAATTCTTGAATAACTTTTTCATACTCTTCTTGATGAACAAGAATTTTATTTTCATGTATAAGTTTTTCGTCTTCCATTTCAGAACGAAGTAGATCCAATTGATTTATAACTTCCGTATACTTATCCCTCAGACTTGTTAAATGTTCTTCTTTTTCTTGTAATTTATTTTGTAGAGAACTTATTTGTTCTGCTAGAATAATTTTGTTTGTTTCTGCTTGATCAGAAGATTGTACTTTTTCCAACAACTGCTCATATTTAGCTTCTGAAGCATTAACTTGTGATCTAAGGTCCTGTTCTATTTGTTGAAATTCACATTCTCTTTGTGCTAGGTGTTGTTTCCATAATTCTGCTATTTCAAAACCTCTTTGATCCATAGCACTAGATACTGAAGAACGTAATTCTGTCACCGTCGAAAGAAGCTGATCGTTTTCGGTGTTAAGATTCCGTAACTTTTCATTTAAATCAAATATTTGCTTCTCATATTGTGAATTACTTTCGGTAATTATTTTGTTTTGCTCTTCGAGTTCATAGATTTTTAAGTTCGCCTCATCAATACTATTCTTTAAATTGAGAGAGATTTCTTCAATATTTTGATATTTTTCAGCTATAGCAATTGCGTTTACATTATTTGCGGTTTCAGCTTTTTCTTTTTCTGCAAATATTTTAACTGTTTCTTGTAATTCATTACTAAGTGACACTATTTTCAAATTTGCTTCATTTTCGCTAATTTTTAAAGCGTCAATTTCTGCCAATAGTTCATTGTTTTTCAGTTGCAAATTTTCTTCAGATAATTTATATAATGTTTGATTTTCTTGTATTTTAAACTGTAGGATTTCATTTTCATTTATTAATTGTTTATGACGAGCTTCCAACTGATTAGTATTTTCAGAAATTTCTTTATTACATTCTTCTAGACTCGATATCTTCGTAACTAATTCATCTATTTTTTGTTTCAGCGATTCACATTTTAGACATAGCTTTTCTTGCCTTAATTCAACTTTAAGATTATTATTTTCTAGTTGTAGGTTTTCCTTTTCTTCCAGTAATTTCTGATAAAGTTCTTTAACGTTTTTACAATTATTACATGATTCTTGCCGTTGATGTAGTTCTTGTTTAAGATTGCTTAATTCTATCTTAAGTTGTTCAACTTCTTTGGATAGTTGTATGTTTTGCTCATTCAAGTTTTCGACGGTAGTTTGTAATTCATCGTTTTCTTTCTCCAATTTTTTCATATCCTCTTCCACACGCGAAATGCTTACTCTACTACACTCAACTGGTGCATGCTGAGAGCGTGAAGCATCCACAGTATCATTGGATTCTCCACCCCATTGTAAAGATGAGACCTTGTCATTGACTTGCTTAAAGTTATATTTCCACATTTGCAATTCGCTGTCCATTTTCTCTTTCATTTCTGTTAAACGGTCATTGGCGTTCTTAAAAACTTCGTTTTGTTTTTTTAAATACTCTTTTTCTCGTTTTTCTTTACTTAAATCTGTATTAAGCTCTTGTATTTTTTTCTCTAGGGCTTCCAAATTGCTTGAGAGTTCACTCTCTATTGCCATATCTAACATTGAAGATTGTGAAATAGTTTTAGTCAATTGTAGTTCTTTCAACAGCATATCATTTGTTGCTTTTAATTCTTTTAATTTCTTTAAAGCTTTTAATAATTTTGCGTTGGTTGTGTCCAATTCTAATTTAAGCTTTTGATTAGTCTCATTAAGTTGTTCAATTTGCTGATTCAAGTGTGCGAAACCTGGCGTTACTTCTTCTGACTCTTCACCTGCTTCCAGTCCCCAACCTTCATCAGAATTAAAAGGATCAACCTCTTCGCTCTCAACGTCTTGCTTGTAGCACACATAAGATTTTCTCGGAACTATAGTTTCCTCTACGACTCCTGACGGCGTTATTGTCTGTAAAGGTTGTTTTACTTCTATTTCAGATATTTTCTTTGATATATGTTGTTCTTGAGACTCCGTAGTAGAAAAATCTGTATCAGAAATAATTTGTGATTGTAAATAAGATATGTCAAATGGCTTGGGTTCTAAGTCTACTGCTTCGATTGTAGATGAAATAGTCATTCCTTCTGTTTTTGGTATATTCATTTCAAAATTGAGTTTTTTGTTTTCTACGATCTGCTTTATTTGTTCATCCTTCTGGTTCATCAGTATCTGTAGCTGTTCATTGTTTTGTTTTAATGTTTGCAATTCGGCCATTAAGTTATTTATTATAATAGATGTGCTATCGAGTTTATTAATTAAATCTGAATTTTTACTTTCTAAATTTGACATATTTGACAAATTACTTTGTTGTAACTTTTGTATTTTATCATTAAGATCTATAATTTCTGTGTTTTTACTATTTAAAATAGAATTCAATTTATTTATTTCACTAATATACTGTTCTGTATAATCAGGAGTAACTTGTTTTTGTGCAATGTTTGTTTTATTTATTAGAGCTTGATTTTGTGCAGCCAGGTCACTCAGGTTTAGATTTAGTGTCTCAATGGTATTTCTATATTCATTTAATTTCATTTCAAGTTGTGAAGTATGATCACAGATTTTTTCATATTTTTCACTAAGGATTTTCTTTTCTTTGATTGCACTTTCTATTTGTGTATTAAATTCTAGCTCTAATTCTTCGATAGCGGCTTTCTTCTGGGCGAATAGAGTACTATGTTCATTGGTAACACGTTTTAGATTAGCTTCTAATTCTCTTATAGTATTTTGATACATTATGATTTCTGAATCTGCAGAATCGGCTTTCTTTGCTTTATCTTCTAAAATATCACATTTAGTCTGTAGGTCGAAATAAGATCTTTGTAAGTTTTGAATTTCATCATTTACGTTTTGAAGTTTGAAACGTAATTCTTTATTTTCGCTTTCAATTTCAGTTATTTGTTTTTCCACGACTCTATCATTGTCTATAAGAACGGCAAGTCTATTTACTAATTCATCTTCTTGATGGTTATATTCATCGTAAGCTTTTTGTTTTTCATGTAATTGGATATCTAAACTATCGGCTTTCCGTTCTAATGACTGACGTCGATTTTCCATAGTAGATATACTTTCTTCAAGACGATATATTCTATTTTTATATTTGTCAATTTCAGATTGTAAGCTTTCTATATACATATCACTTTCTTGAACTTTGGCGTCGTGTCCAAATTGAACTTGCATCAATTTTTCCTTTTGAATCTCTAATTGATTTGAAAGCTCTGACATCTGCTCTTGTTTCTGATTTAATTCTGCTTCTAAACATGATATCTTGGTTAAAATATTGGCGTTGTTTCGTTGTTCAATTTCATACTCTACAATTTTCTTATTTAAAGTTTCAGTTTGATTTTCAAGATTTTTATTCTGATCACGAGCCAAATATAAGTCTTTGTTGAGCAAGTCTATCGATTCGTTTAGTTGAATATTTTTTTGATTATCGTTAATAACTTGTTTCCTTAATGTTTCAATTTGAGACTGTAAATGTGAAATTTCTTGTGATTTCTGTTCTATTATTATCTTTTGTGATTGTAGTCGATTAAATTCCTCTTCTGCATGTTTTAGTTTTTCTTGTAAAGCTGGTATTGTATCTACTTGTATTAGAAGCTGATCATATTGTTCGTTTTTGTTGTCGAGTTGTTTTTGTACTTGATTATACTGATTTTCTAATTCACTATACATGTTTGCTTTTTTCTTGAAATTTATTGCATATTTTTTTAATTTCTCCATCAACTCTTTGTTTTTATTCTCCAACGCGATATACTGTTCGTCATGAACATTTTTATTATCAGACACTGTATTCAATTTCTCTTTAGCGTCTTCGAAAAGCTTTGTAAGTTCGTTAAATTCACTGCTCTTTTGAACAACTATATTATGGAGCTTTTCATTGTCTATAGATTCTTTTCTCAATTGTAATTTTATTTCGTGTATTTCTTCATCGCGTTCTTTTGCTTCTTGAAGGAGAGCTGAGCGGTCGTCATGCTGCTTCTGTTGCTGATTCTGTAATTCCGTAAGTAAATCTTGTTTTTCTGTAAATAATTCTTGTAATTTCTTCAACTCTGCTTCGAGACCGTTATTTTTATTCTCCTGTTTTGACTTTATAGTTATTAATTGAGCTTTTTCATCCTCGAGTACTCGAAGCTTTTCTTCGTAATCAGATAATGTTTTCTGGTACAAAGCAATCTGTTTATTTAAAGATTTTATTAACTCTCCATTTTGGTCTTTTGTTTTTTCTTCTTCAAGCAAATCTACTGTCGACTTAAGTTTTTGTGTAACATCATTCAACTTTGTTATTTGATTAATATATTCTGACAATTCTTTGTCTTTCTGTTGTAGTGTGTTGCTATAATTTATAACTTGTTTCTCATATTCCACTAGTACATTCTCTAATTCATGAATTCTGTTATCTCGTGCAGAAATTGCAGTAGTATATTCTTGATGTACCTTTTGGATCTCAACTTGTATTAACTCTGCTTGACTAATATGTAGATTTTGTTCTGCTCTATTCTCATTTGTAATTGTGTCAATATGGTTCTTCAATTGATTATTTTCATCTGTTAATTTCTTAATAAATTTTTCGTTTGATGCATTCTTTTGTAATATTTCCTTTTGTTTATCTTGCTGCTCTTCTAGGGATAAAATCTTCATTTGACAATCAGCAATTTCATCCTCTCTTTCTTTGATAGTATTTTTAAGTTTAAGTATTTCTTTTGTTAGTTGTTTAACAGATTTTGTTCTATTAGCGCTTTTGTCTGCTGATTTGTCGTCATGATGAATAGAATCCGTCGTGGATCCGTCTGTTACATCTTCTGTATTTAATGGTTTAATTGCTTCAGCTGTTTCTTTTAATATTTCGCTTTTTTCTTGTTTCAATTCATCGATTTGATGATTAAGATCTTCATTGACACTTATAAGTTTAATTTTCTCATCATTAAGCTGATCAATAGTATTTTTTAGATTATTACATTGTTCTGCTAATTCACGTATATTTTCATTCAATGACTCATTTTCTAATGATAATTTGTTCATTTTTTCCATCACTTCCTGTCTCTCACAAGAGAACAGTTCTATTTTCTTTTTTAATTGAATCAACTTTTCGTTTTGCATTTCCGGTTCCTCACCTTGTGAGGTGAGCTCAGTTTGACTACCTTCAATTTTATTGTCACTTTGAAGTGATTTGTTGTATTCCTCTAGTTCTAATCTTTCTTGTGTAGTCAAAGACTCTACAATTTCTATAGATTCCGCTGAACTAACTTTTTCGGCGCTTAATTTTTCTAATTTATCCGTGAGTTCAATATTTTCTTGGATGTAATTATCAAGCTTCTGAATCAGTTCTTCTTTTTCTTCTTGATGAAGTTTGATAGCACCACTCAATTGTTCTTTATCGAGATTAAGATTTTCTATAATGAGTTCTAGTTCATTTTTAGATGCTTGTAATTGATCTATTTGCTCTTCCAACTGAACAGATTTCATTTCTGAACATACTTGCTCATTTTGTAGCAACGATATATCTGCTAGTTTATCTTCCATTTCCAAATTTTTCTGTTGTACGCTATGTAACTCTGAAATAGTACAAAAAAATAATATAAAGTATATTTTTTTCATTTGCATATACGGCATAGCATATGCGCTGCTTACTCAGCTATTTGTGACATGTGGATAAGCAGATTGAACCTGGAAGGGCACTCTATTTTAAATTGTTGAAATTTTTTGAATGCGTGTTGAGTGGCGTAACTTAACGCCGCTCATTGTCTTGTCACCAGAACAAGAAAATGTAAATAATTGTTCCAATAGAGTTGTAGACGAATTCACAAACGTCGCGCTTATGACTGACGCTATGCTACTGCGCTAGGTCGGCCTCATCATTTGATACTTATTATTTGTAATAAAAAATGATTATTATTTATTACCTTGTACTAAATCAAATTTCTGAGTTTCAAGTAAAGTGATTGACTTCAACCTTGCTTCTGATAAGTTCTCCATTTCAACTAGTTTTTTGTATATATCGGATTCTGTCACTGTAACAATGAAAATATGTTAAATATTCCATAAAATTTTAAATATTCTATTTCTAGAAGTAGGTAGTACTAGGGTAGAAATTTCTATATAGTTTGCTAGAAGATACAGCCTGTATAGAAATTTCTAATTCAATTCTAGAATATACTTCACAAATGGATCTAGTTAAATTATTTCTAGATTTTCAGCCTGCCACAACACCCTCACTCACTTACATAGTTTATCCATGGAATTATATACTTAGAGGCCGTCAAAGTACAAGCCTGCTGACTGTAAACCCGATGGTTGTGGGTTTGATACCCATTAGGGAAAAATGAATTACTATTTATTGATAATTTCCTTTTGCGTCTGGTCTGGAACAGAGTGTATTAACGAAAGAAAGTAAGGAACAGAGTGTATTAACACTAGGTTCCCTCTGCCTACTCCGCTAGACTGTTAAGCTAAATAAATAATGTTTTCTAATACTTACATCTGCCGCCGTCATAATCTACCAAATGCAGTTGCAGATTACCTTTCTCTTCTTCCAATTCGGCAACTTTTTGCGTTAGCTGTTGTATTTCCTCGTTAAGTTTAATTATTTCAGCATTAGCATCTGACACTTTACTAAAATTATCAATCGTCTTTTGCATTTGTTTCATTTTTAATCTAAAGTTAGATTTTACTTTAATCATATTCTTGTTAGCTGCTTCTATTTCGTCATTAAGTGTTATTATTTGAGCCTGAGCTGTGTTTAATTTATCTTGCAATTCTTCTATATTCTGACATTCAATATTCTGTTTGTCGATTGTAGGTGGTTCTAATTCGACAGATGTCGCGATATCACTTGTTTCAACCAATTGTTTTTGATTTTTAATAGACAATTCCAATTCACTAATAATTGCTTCTTTTTTGTTAATGTTAGATTGAAGCTTAGTAATAAGCATGTCTTTTTGAGCTATTAAATACTCTTTTTGTAATATTTCCTTATTTAAAGCTTGCACCATGTCTGACTTATTTTTATCTGTTTTAACTTTTTTATCTGTTTCTTGTAATGATTCAGATGATAAATTACTCCAAGGAGATTTCATTTTTGAGCCTCTGCCGGTTTTACGAGATGGTAGTGGACTTCCTCTTTTATTAGGTGATACACTTGATTTTGGCTCTTGATTGATGGTAGCTAATTGATTTTCTAACTCTTTATTGGTCTGTCTTATTTCAAAATTAATTTGTTCTAGTAATTCAATTTTCTTTGAAAGTTCTTCCATATTGTTTACTTCAATTGATCCTTTTTCTTCTTCTTCTTCTTGGTCTTTGTAAGCAATAAGTGGGTTAATGCTATGATCTGATAGTTTATTTATTTTTTCTTGTAATTCTAAGACCTCTTTGGTCTTTAGTTCCAATTCATCTGCTAATTTTGAGTGGGCCATGGTAATATCGAACCTTGCATTTTCCAAAATATTATTAGCTTCTTTAAGACTATTTATTTTATCATTTTTTTCCTCAATTTCATTAATTAATTTTTGTTTCTCTTCCTTCCATTCTGTTTCTATGTTTATAAAATTATTTTGCATTTTTATCATTTGCTCTTTTGTGTCCTCCAGTTTACCTAATGTTTCCTTTTCTAAAATTATAAGGGTAGTGAACTTGATTAGAATTTACATTGTATATATAATATTTATTAGATAAAACTAAGTGAACATTTAATTATTTATTATTATTACATATAAATGTATATGTAAATATATATATAAAGTTATAAAATATTTGTATGACACTGTATAGCAGCACCTTACTGTATAGCAGCACCTAACTGTAACATCATAATTATGGATTTAACACCACTCAGAATTGTAGAACGAAGTGTGAAATAAATTAAGTCCCTGCTATATTAAGAATTTATGTTTCTAAACAATATAAAAAATATATATTGTATTGATATAGTTTGTATGTGTAATTATATTTAACTCATTGTTTTTATTTTCCTTGAAAACTATAACACATATAGAACCATTCACTTTGATAGTTAGTCATAATAAAAAAAATCTTTTTGTTTCTAGTTCATAATTAAATATAAAATAAACTTTATTTCATACATACCCTTTTTACTTAGGCTATCGGAGATCAAAGTAGTAGCTCGATTTTTAGCTTCAATAATTTGGTCCTTTTCATTAATTTTTTCTTGTAAATCCAAAATTGTTGTTTCCATAGCTCTCATTTTCACTTGCATGACACTAAGATTATTGTCCTTTTCTTTTATTGTATTTACTAATTTAGATATATCAAGATTTTCTGAGCTCTGCATATTGAATAAAAACTGTGTCTTATTAAAAAGTAAACTTATTTAAAACTGTGATTAATAAATAGTATAACTGTAGCCTTAGGAATAAGTATATATTATAAAGCTTTACCCTTTTTATAGCTGGTTAGATAAGAAATCCTATTGTAAAAATAGCCAGCTCTAAGCATTTCAGCCAATTTTTTAAGATATTGGTACTCAATTATGTGCTTTGTCTTGTCACCAGAGCAAGAAAATTAAAATAATTCATTGCTTTGAGGGAGGGTTATACACAGAACCATTGATGTTTTAAAATGCTGCAGAAAATGGGAAAACTGTGCTCAAGATGCGATTTTACTATATAAAAGAAAATTGATTAACAAGTTACATTTTTATTTGAAAAGTACTATTAAATGGATATTGAAAATTTTACAATATTTTTACCATCATCTATAGGACCATAAATTAAGCAAAAATATAAAAAATATATTGGATATAACTGTTTAACTTTGCAAAACCAAAATAGATAATATATGATTCAAATATTAACCTTTCTCAAGTCAAGTGTTTCATTGACAGAATCTTTCCTTGCGATTTGTACTGGTTTTTTCATAGGTCGTTTACTTATTTCTTTATATTGTTTAATTCTTTCCATCAAAAGTTCTTTTTGTTTCAATGTATTCGCCAAACTCTCACTAATTCCAGGAACTGAAAATCAAAATAATACTATTATATATCTATATAACTACAATATATTGTTTACTTTGGAAACATTTAAAATATTTTTTATAATTACAATATTATTAAGTTTTCTACTGTCCTTCTTTTGTGTCATAATTAATTCAGTAAATTCAATAATTGAGTTTCAATTTGTCATTGGTCAAGAGAACATTGTTTATTAAGTATATTTTTGTTTATATATATAAGTGATTGTTTTAGTAATAAAAGTATATTATTTATGTAATAGTATGTATAAAATATTTTGCATTAGCAGAGATAAGAATAAAATTATGGAGTTTAAAGAAAAAAGATTTTCAATCAAAAGAGAAGCCCTACAATATGAATCATGCCTAATACATATATAATAATGCAAATACACAAGGACAATGGGTAATTTATGATAATACACCTATCCCCCGATTTACATGGTACTTTTTTTACATGTTTTCGCTTTTACGCAGTTTTCCAAATA
>DWNA01000174.1:0-33997 GCA_018249835.1 Heliconius besckei | reverse complement strand
AAATAGAGCGTAAAGTGACGAGAGAGGTGACGAGTAGGTTCGAATAAGCGAAAAAAAACATGTAGGTAGCTGGTTATCTACAATTCAAGTTAACAATAAGTAAGTAATAATATTGAGTTCCGCTACTCAACACGTGTTTATGAGAACTGAGTGACTCAGTCACCAGGTTCTCAGTTTCCACCTGCCTGCCTATATGAGGCATATTTGTACAAAACTCAGAAATCAACAAAAGTTCCGTTTATGCCACTCGCGGCCCGGCCGGTACCGTTACCCGCAGTCAATGGAGCTCGGCTTGCATAAATTGCCTCATTTCACCTATCTTCCATTCATTAATACGTACTACATACAACTGGTTTGTGTCTTAGATATTAGTAGTTACTACCTGTCGGATGTGGACCTGACAGATGGATGGGAATTGGAAAATTTGCATATTTATATGTAGATTTTATGTTATCTTTAAAATTTTATTGCGTTAGATAGCGTTTTGAGGCGGTTCTGATCGTGCAGTGTGTGAGCGTGGTTTCTATTCTCACTCATATTTATATATTCGAAATACAACTTTCAGTTAAACAAAAATTAAGTATTTTACGCCTATAACGCAAAAAGCGACGAGATGCTGCTTCTTAGCGTTAAGCCCGCCTTCAGTACATTTTTTTTTGTGCAATAAAGAATATAAATAAATAAATAAAAAATGCCTGAATAAAAAACCTTTCCGACTTATCGTAGAGGATATTGTAATAAAGATGTTATCGCAATTACGGCTTGATTTGCATATGATTACTTAACGTAATTGCAAATTTGTGAGGAAATGGAGTTCCCGATTGCGACTAGTTAACTATCAAAATAAGAAGTTACCATACTTAAAATTTAAGCTTGTTATTTACATAGAAAAGTGCTTGGGCGTTACATTTACATAAAAATAAGGAGGTAGATGTAATTAGTACATTTATTTATGTTTAATTACCTTTTTTTATGTGTTACCAGAACTAAAAATAATTCTCAACAATAAAAAATACATATTCAAATTTGAACGTCCCGGGATTTGAACTTGCGCCTCATAGAAACCAAAATGTTTGACTTTTTTTCTAAACAAGTAAGCCAGACGTTCTTATTTAGCATCAGCAATAGTACGTCGAAACTCATGGAAGATTTACAAGAGGTACAAACTTGATTTCGATTAGGTACGTAAAATTTTTATAAATCTTCAAATATGTTATTTTTATTAGTGTATGATTAATACATTAAATATGTCAAATGTGCCACAATAATGGTAAAAAATTCAATATATATATAGTATTCTTTTTAATGTTTGTCTCGTAAAAGCTCTTCCTGTAAAGATGGAGTAAAATTTGACAAGCAAAGTCACGGCCAGCCTGTATACTTTATAGGTATATCGATACACATGTGGGTAGATAATAAATACTTATGTAAAATTTATAGTTCCGCCTATTACCACAACCATCGATGTCAGGCTTAAAGCGTGCGATCGTTTTACCTAACACGATTATGTGCGCGTCTGAACCAGATTCAATTTTTACTATAAACTTGATACGCTTTCCTAAGTCGCGTCATGGTGTCAGGCAAGTCGAGGCGATTATATTTGTATTATTTTTAGTTCAATTGCTCTGGTGAAGTAAGTCTGGTAAAGTTTTCGATCCGTCAAAGATCCGCCACTTATCACTGATGATGATAACTTTATTAATTTCTCATTATATATTGAAATATTTCGCATACAGCAGGGTGGAACTGAGACTAGTGCTAAGACATTCCGTCTTCTACTCTCCACCTGAACTCTTGAAATAGAACTCTTTCAAAATAACCTAACTACTTATACAATATATGGGTATGATGGTATTATGAAAATTAATATTAATCTCTGATTAATGAAAACGGATGAATAACGAACCTGCTCCTAACTCGACGGTTAAAATTGTTTATCTTAGCTCATTAAGATATTGCTTTTAAAAAATACGTATGTAATTTTGCCTCGTTTGTGAAATTGGGTAATGTTTTTTGATGAGAAATGACCGTCGATGTTATTAATTACTCGCGACCGGTCCTCGCCCGTCTCGTATTCCGCAGTAGGATATTTAAATCGGCAGGTGCGTGATGACGTGCCATCACCTTACTCATTTAGCTTTCGCGAAAACATTGTATTTATTTTGTGTGTTTAGGAGGTTACTTGGATTTGGTATTAGATGACTAGTCATCTAGTGTTAGAGCTGGAAAGGTAGACCATAAGTAAATTAGATTTTTAGTTTAATGTCAGTCACTTTTATCTTCGAACGTACAAGATGTCACGATACATAATGCTCCTTTTGGATGTAACTAACATTTTTGCTTAATTTATCAAAAGTCGACGTATAACTTAGCGATAATTACAATACAATACGAAATACTTTATTGTACATAAAAACTAAAATAGAAACAAAATAAGACGGCTTTATTGCTTAAAGCGATCTCATGCAGGTAAGCTTTGGTTGTGGAAGATGTATAAAAATAAAGAAAAAAAAATAGTTACTTGCATACCAACATAATATATTAAAATATAATTCAATTACTACCTAATCGAACATTTTAAATGTATACCTACACCATAAAAACCATAAAGAACGAAACTAATAAATAGACACCGCGTCACTTAAGCGGAGATTTCGTCATATAAAATTGAAATGGTGCAAGATGGAATGTGGATGATTGTGTCGCCCACCTCTGACCCGGCACGCGACTTTACGGTTATACACGTTTCCTCTAAATTGTGCCTTTCTAATATTGTCCAACTATCTTTTATTTAAAACTAGGCTGTACGTGCGGCTTTGCTTCCAAAGTCAAATGGAAATATCTAGGAGTTCTGCATGTCAGGTATAGTTGGTTACTTTAAAACGATCAATGAGACTTTATAATTTTAGTTTATAGCCTTGCTTCGAACTTCATCGATTCAATTCGAACCAATACATAGTTCCTGAGATTAGCGTGTTCATCCAAACAATCTGTTCAACAAAGCTTCATAATATTACTTTAGAGTGTAGGTGAACAAATAATAAGAATGATTTTTTTTTAAATACTACTGATATATCGTCCATTGGCTGCTATTTGACCTGAGTAGGTAGCAAGTCATTTTGAATATCGACAGGAATATCTATGAAAAATATGTTACATTTATAGCTGAATATACATAAGTAGATTGTGTTTTATTTACATAATAATAGATGTTCGGCCTACGTGATGTTGGTGTATTTTTTTTTATCTTTATAAATATCCCGCCCTCATATGATATTGACAGATAAATTAAAAAACGCCTTCTCTTCTTCTTCTTACTTTACGTCTGCACTTTACTGTAATTCATTAAGTACTAAGTAACTGCATAAACACCACACTTTTTCAGGTTGCCTTTTATGAACATTTCTTTAGAAATTTTAATTTTTTTACTGTGTAGAAGTGAAGTGACAGTTAAAAAGCTTTTTTTCTTAGTTATACGCTGTAGCTTGCGAAGTGCTGGGTAGATAGTAAGAATCTAGAGTCAAAACATTCTTTTCTCCACTTTTCGCTTGACTTCGGAACTTTGCGTGTTGAAAGGCGGCGTTACACACTTCACTTTGGTTTACTAGAGCTGAAAAATAGTGTTTATTGCCAAGCGAAGGTATAACCCGCAACTCCCACTGCGCCACGATGGCCTCTATAATCATCGCTTATATATGATAACTTAGTATTTAGTAGCGTTTACCCGTTCACCACTTCTGCAAGTCCCGCCCCCGACTGCAACGCTAATAGGGCACGTCATTTCACAATGATCATCAATTACGATAGCGTCGAGATACGGTATTGAGGTAGAGTTAAGTAGCCTTTTGGTTCCATTTGTGGTTTTCTGGTTATACCAGAAATGATGTTGAAATAAGAATAAAACTAAAAATTTATCTTAGTGAAAAAACATCGATTTTAGATGAATTGATAAAATATTCTGTAATTATCTTTACTTATTATATATGTTGTTGAGTTTGTTGTCACATTTTCTTAGCAAAATTGCCTTCCGAAGCAGTGATCTTTCGATATAATTATTAAGTTATATTCTTCATTTCATATATAAAAATAATAATAATAAAATACAGTTGAAAAGATATGTTTACAATTATAGAGTGTGTTAGCTGTATGTTCATTCGATAATTAAAAATACCTGCTTGCAAAAGTCTATTTCAATGTAGAATATTTTCCACTTGAAGTTATGGTAAAAAAGTATTAAATTCCAAAATTATAGAACCAAAATGATTTTTATAAAAAAAATGTTCGCAACTAACGGAAATTTTAAAATCATTTACATATCACCTAAAAGCGTCATCTCAATATTTAATGACAACCGTGAAATTAATTTAGAAATATAAACGTTTATGCAAATAACATTTGGCGCCTAAAAATTAATTTACCCGCTATACTCTCTGATCTGGCGGTATAAGACGCGTGGGCGTCCGCTGACCTCTCGCACGCGTGGGTCGGCTTTCTAAGGTAATCCTTCTACCGCTGAGTGCTGAGCAGTTACCTCACGTTGTAGCGTTACACAAAGGAAAAGTGGGTTGGCTATAGTTTTTGTATTTTGGTTTTGGGTAGACAGAAAAAATATAAGATAGTCCGTCGCTTCGTTGAACTAAAATAGGAAGTTGTTTTCTTAAGGATAAACACTACCAAAAGAGGATCAACGTGTAAAAATCTATGTCAAAATGTTACCCAGATGCAAAACTTCACAATTTGTTTAGATATTTACATGGTGGGTGGCACCGCCTAGCGTCTGTAATGTCACGTGTCACGTCAGGTACACATTTTGTAATTTTATGAAAAAACCATCTTATAAAGTTTTAGTTTTCGAGTCACTCGATAGGCTTGGTCGTTTCCACGGCACTTAATTAGGCATATTCGGTTACACCTCACAAAAAAGTCAAGAATATGTAAAGGAAACACGAGTGTCTGCAGCTATGTTTTTTGATCCTTCGAGCCGGATCGAATGCGCCGTCCGATTATATCGTGTTACGGATTTGGCTTAGCTCGCGTCTATACAACGTCTTAGTTTATTAATCTTTTGTTTTTATTTTAGCTTCACGCTGTTTTCTTCATGTAGCACGGAAGGGAATGTAGTGGGACACTCCGTTCTCCACTTTCCGCCCATTTTTTGAAACATTACCTGTTAAGTGGCTAAAATCAACGTCACGCTTTCTGTTGTTGCAAGAGCGTGTTGATAGAAAATAATTCATTTCTCCCGAATGGGAATCGAACCTACAATCGACTCGTTTACAATCAGACGTCGCCGTCTTCAAGAATAATAACATCTTACTAGTCCTAATTAAAACTGAAATTTGTGAACCTATAATTCTTACATAATTGACTATTAAAGACGTTCTCCATTACATTTATAATATTTATTGTAATTAAAAACCATAAAAACCAAAGGTAACCAACCAGAAATGGTTTCAACTTTAATATCTATGTAGATTAATTTGGTAGTTTTGCGTATAGATAGTAGATTTTAAGATGCTTTAACTGTTTGTCTTGTCTCTTCCCTGTCGGGGGCGCGCTAATGACGCTGTGGACGCCCACGACACGATTAAAAAGTTGAATCTAAATGACCAAGGCTGCCCCTTCCGTTTGTTTTGGTCGCATTTCTTTTAAAACATTTTAAAATTGTATTGCTCTTTCGTGTTATACTTTGTTGTTTTAGTGATTTTTCTATGAGGTTAAACGATTTTGTTAGTCGATTAACATTATAGTTTTACCTTTAATAATTATAGTTTTAACTAGTTTCAACCTAGTGCCATGAGCTTGAAAATGATAATTGTGAATTTACGTTCCATAAAATTGTTTTTTCCTTAAAGTTGTAAAGGAATAAAACAGATAAATAAATTACTTTATCAGAAAGCGTAAAACGAAAAAAGGAAATAAAAGTCTGGTATTTCAAATAATATTCTTTTCTATCTCTATTTAAATAATATAAGTGGGGAACGCATATGTCTTAACACTAGGTTCCCAGGTTCCCTTTTGCCTACCAAGTCTATCTATCTCAATAATAAACCTTTAAAAAGTAATACGTTCAAAAGTAGTTGAATTAACGCTCGTCTACAATATTTTAAGATTTGTCGTGACAACTTTCCTATTCAATTGGATTAAAGCGTGTCAAAAGTCGTCCCACAGCATATTCCGCTCACGCCTCGGAGCCAGGGAGTGAACTTTATAACCTTTCATAGCATAATTTTTATGATCATAGTATTAATGGAGAAGCGATCAAGTTACATTTGATCGTATTTTCTGTTTATTCGGACTTAGAATATAAAGTTTATTAGCATATTTATAAGGTAGCTTTAGCTGGACAGTTGTATTTTTTTTTAAATATATTCTCCAACATCAATCAATCATCATCAATGGTTACATAGAACCTTTTAGATATGATGCTTTAAAAATTAAGCTTTTTAATGTCGTTTACACATATTTACATTTTTAAGCCATTGCGTTCCAGTCCACAGTGTGGACTGGAACTCAACGCTGTGCTTTGTCTTTTTGTCAGACCGAGGAAAATGAAATGTTAAATATTAAATTTTTTCGAGCGAATATCGAACCCAGAACCTTTTGTGTTTAGTCTCTCTGGCTTCAAGTATGAGAGGAAAGGAAATCAAGGAAAAAAATACTTTATATGTACCGTAATAAAAAAGTACCGTAATAAAGTAGTAAAAACAAACACAAAAATTATTGAGACCTTCCAATATGTTGATAGTCTTTAAGAAAATGTATAGGCAGTAAACATTTACGACAAAGCTAGAACTAATCATGCGACGTTTGAAGACTGGCAAAAACTCGTACAGCAGAGGCTGGGCTTGAGGTACTAGCGTTTTTTGTCCTTAACTCATGTGTGGTCTATGAATTATTCCTATGCTGGCACTATTTATTTCAGTATTTCTTAAGACAAGTGACAAATAGTATGCGAATTTGGATTTTCATTTAAGATTTAGTTAAGTTGAAAAGCACAAAGCTTTTTAATAAGGTTTCATGAAAATTGTGTTTGTATGTTTGTATCTGTATTATTTTTATTTACATTCAATATTATTCGATATTATTCAATTCATTATCAAGTAAAAAGGTTTTTCCGTACTCCTCCTAAACCGGAAGTTAAGACTGCGCTTGTGTTTCCCCAAATTAAGGTAAGAAAATATTTCAAATTTGATATAAGGAAAAATAAAAAAAATAAGACATTCATCCCTATTGGAATCGAACCCTCAATGTTATTTCTTTGTAAAGTATAGCTCATTATATATTTAGCTAGAAATATTGATTAGACAGTTTCAAGTATTGACGGTAAACTTATCCCTCTAGGCTTAATACGGCTCTCGGGGCGATAGCGGCTTTAACGCGTCGTGGGCGTCACCTGTCGTGCTTTACTATTATAACTAACTATATTCAATTTGTTCTATTTTCTACCTTATTGTCTTTGTCTCAAGTGAAATCTTGAGATATATATATATAAGTTTGTGAAATCTCTCTCGCCCACGAGCATACGCAAACGCTTCGCATAGACTTTCTGCATTAACATCGATTAAGTAATAGACATCGATAAATTTTAAAATATCGATATCCGAAGAGACTGATGCAATCATCGTTTCCAATGTAATGAAATTGAATGTAATAATATTCGAGTTGTCTTAAATAATTTTATATATTATATATTTGTTGACGTTCCCACCAGTGCAAAAAAATTCTAACGTATTTACTATAGAATAATAAAATTAGTCTTTGTTATAAAATAAAATTTGGCCTGGTTTAGATATGTGGAATACAGTGTGAAATTAAAAAGAAAAACAATAAAAAATATTAAACCATTAGAGCTTTAGAGTATCTATTCAAAATCAAAGTTCGCCTACATAATTATTATTTTTTGTCGTCTCATTCAAAAGTATTTGTCCATTGTCAGTCGATAGATCGAGTTCAAACAGACAAGCGTCACGTCACGTTGAGTGGCAGCCGGTGTTTCGGGCGGCTAGAAGCATTATCACCCACTATCCATTGTATCTGGTCGATTAATCTTTGAATCCACAAGTGGGTCGCGTGTGACACGTAGATAGCATAGCATATAGAGAGATAGCATATGTAGACGAATTTGGGTTCGATTTCGGTTTGAGTACATGAGCAATGTCTTTACACGGGTGGGAAGTAGAGTTCCGGTGTGCTCATAGTTATCTTTATCTGGATAATATTACTTTTCCTGATAATGATGCATGAATACGTGTATTAAAGGAAGTTAAATTAATATTATTTATGTGTAATATATGTATGTGTTATAAATTAATATTATTAGTTATTTATGTGTAGAATTCTTATCTCAGCAGTTTGTTTATATCTAAATATAATTACATTAGTGGTTGTTATTTTAATGTCCTTTTTTTCCTGTCAAGTAAATACGAATATATCCAAACGAAGATGACCTCAATTAGGCTTGACATAATTTTATTAATTATCAAAATTATATCTAAACTAATAATTTTATAATATCCAACCAAGGCTTAGATTCGGTTGTTGCAAATGCGTCCCTATTGCCGTGTACTGGCAATATAAAATATATCAATGCGATAGCAGTCGATAGTGGGCACTCGATTATGTGGTTTTTGTTTTTAAGATTAGAATTATCGTTTATCAGTTATCGGTTATCAGTGAGTACCTTACGTACTTGTGGCAACTGCGCAGTTTTTTTGTTTATAGTCGTATAGGTACCTTGCAACCTTGTATAGGTACCTCGCAACCTTGCCAGGTTGCCAAATTTCAATGTAATTCTTAGTCACATCTCATGTGTCTATTGTGTCGTCGGTACTTGGTTTGTGAATGAAAATTTATTTAGATGATGTATCATACTAGTTTTATAATAGCAGCGCAACAGATGTTCATTAGCTATATACGTTTATTTTCTTAGAACTCAATTTGTTTATATATAGACTCGCCTAGGTCTTCATAGCAGTGTCAGTAATGTCAGTTTATATTTTTTTTGTATCAAGAGAATTTGAATAGATAATACGTTACTTATAGCGTGCCAGTAACCCATTAAAGAAAGAATATTATGTAAATATGTTTATCAAAGTTTTATTTTTGTATGGTTGTGAAATTAGTCTGTCGACTAAGTTCGTTCGTACACACGGATATCATGGTTTCAGCGCGTGGTAGTACCGAAATAGTGGCTTATCACACCTAACAGTTTGATAGGTTTCTTTGTGACACTGATAACAGCCGCGCCCCTATAATTAAGATTATCTAGACTTCACTCGATAAATACAAATGCGCGATATTTTGTTTTTTCAAAATTTGTTTCGGTTTTTTTATTGTTTTTTATTCTTTTTTAAGAGAGAGAATCATCTTGCGTAGGAATCAAACCCACAGCCTGTTGCCACAAGTGTCGATTGGTGTCGACTTCTGCTCGGAAAGAATTACAAATATTATTTATATTTCTTATAAAAAAGATATACATGTATTATATAATATTTTAAATTTTTTTTAGCTTCTGTTCCATTTGAGAGAGAGTGAAAATTGAACCCACAACCTTCGTGTTAACGCTCGGGCACATTGATTTATAGATTACAATTGTATTACTGCAGTCTCAAATATGTTTCCCTTGAAATATTAGGTCAATGATAGGCTTATTAAAAAATATGGTTTTCTTAGGTCTTGGTTGGCAGGGTATAGCGTTGAGTACAATCCCCATTTTGGATACAATAGCTCCAAAATGGGTCAAAATCGTCCCATATCGGATAAAAGATTGAAAGAATAATAATATGTTGTGAAAGCTGTGGGATTTTTTTTGGTATTTGGATTGTTTCGCATGTAATTTAGGAAATAAATGAATTTGATTGAAAGCAGTACTATAATGCCGACTGTTATTGCTATTATTATTAACAATTAATTACGTTTCCATAATTTTCTTACGTAAATATAAAGGTCAAATTGATTACATTCATAATATAGAGCCACGCAGTGTTTGATTCACGGGCGGCTGTTTTATCGTAGTATTTGTGTCGAATGTAATAAAATAATTTTATTACATATAAAGTAGGTCTCGTAAATTATATTTTTATTTCAATAAATATTTGCTCAGTTTAGTAAAACTTGTGGGTTATCATCATTTGTGGTGCATTGAACGTGTGGGGTGTGGGGTTTGTATTCATGTTAGCTATTTTCTTTGCTAACGCGAAAGCTGATGCAGGGGATATTGTTGCTTTGTGTCTATCAAAATAGTCGCTTAAGACGAAGTTTGATTTTTATTTTTTCATCTAGCTTCACATATTCGCCGTGGCACACCGCCTGTCTGTAAATGCAACGGTTCGATTCCCACTCAAGGTAATTAATTACTTTCATTTCCTCGCTCTAGCTAAACAAAGTTCAGCGAGTTCTATCATTCAATTCCGAGTGTTTCGAAAGTTAGACGAAAAGTGGGGAACGGAATGTCTTAACACTAAATTCTTTCTGCGTATCCCGCTACATGCGGGGAGCGTGTATGTACGTATGTGCAACGGAAACGTGCAATGACGCAACCCGTTATCACAATAGTGCGTAATGCATTATGTTATATGCGAATAGTGAATGGCGCGTCGTCGTCGTACTCTTATCGAGCATTGTAATCGATCGCGGACCCATTCATTATGTATGGCCTGCTTGGGAAGAAATTATACTTACTTTACTTACAAGTTAAATAATATAAGGAGGTTTTTGTAAAAAAATACAAATATTTTATTGATATATTTTTCTTCATCCGTCTCCCTGCCAGAAGACTATAGATTTTATAGAAGCCAGACTTTATTTAAATATGCATGAAGACCCTCAGGACAGGGCAAAGTATTTAAGGTTGATTGCGTGGGACGGAGCGAAAGAGACACTATATAAGGTTTGCGTTTGGCTATGTGTTCTCTCTGTCGGGTAGTCCCTAATAGCAACTCGCTATAATTGATAAATATTGGAAGCTAAAAAAAAAACTTAAAAGTTAAATTGATATTCTACATTGATTGAGTCTGTACTACTTAATGCTAAGCTATTATTAACAATGACAATCAAAATATATAAAGAATATTTATCTGTTAAAATTTGATTTTTTTTTTTTTTTGTCATTAGTTAATTCATTTAATAATGCCTACCTACCTGTTCTTATCTCTATGACCTAATGAAAATGATAATTTTTATTCATTCGTACAATATGTTCGCTGTTATTTCTATAAAAGATATTATTAGGTTATTTCTATAAAAGATTTTCACTTCTTTGGCTCGATTTAGTTTGTCTCGTTCAAACCATGGTAGCGCAGCGGCACAGCTCTAAAACGCAACCTTCGTGGATTCTATTCCCTATCGTGATAATGAGTTATATTGAATTCCTCGCTCGGTTAACAAAAACAAGAAGCACGGTCTTCAGTTCCCCCACTCAAGTGAAGAAAGTTCAGATCAGCGTGTTCTAACGCTTGGTTCCCTCTGCCTACCCCACTACACGCGGGATACTGCGTAAAAGTAATTCAATTTAATTTAATTGTAGTTTATCTGGTATCGTCCTGTTACATTGAACCAGGAACTATTTAATTTATTCTCTTAATCCTAAACTAAGTCGATTTCGTGGTAAGAATCAAGTGATCTCCTTCGCGAACAGGGAAAATGCATTAGCTGTACCTACTGTACAGGTTTATATGTGTAAGCGGCCACCCGACTCTTAAACCTATTTAGAGATTTAATATGTACCAAACGTACTTATGTTTTGGTAGAAATTTCCTTTTTTATGGTTTTTTTAATAATTAATAAAAATATGTTAATATATTAATTTTAACTATTTGGTATTTAATATTATGTTTTTTAGTTCCCGCACTCCTGTCCCTGTTTTCCGCTAAATTTAAGAGACATTTTAGTGGCGAAACTCCACGGCGTAATTTGTGTTGTTATCGGAGAGAGAAATCGTTTAGTCGACTCTAACCATAATCTAATTAATATGTTTAAATTTTTTGTCTTAAATTTTTTTATGCATATCTAACACTTGAGGAACAACGCAGTTTCTTAACATTTGTTTTCTTCTGCTTACCCTGCTATATTCAGGAAACATTATGTATACCTATTGTAAAAAAATATGATCAATTCTATTTGTTTGATCTATAAAATATTTAATAAAATGCTTAATAACATTAATTAAAGTACTATAGTGTAAACCAGATGAACGAGCACGTGCTCTTTCACCAGAACAATAGTCGTTAATGTGACTGTCACAATACTATTCAACTTAGTTAACTACTAAGCTCAAAATATAATATTGAGACTGTTTTTTTTTTGTTGGGTTAAATTTTCTTCCATTTACTTTGCTACATTTTAATAGGAGACTGTTCAATAAAATTATTTTCTTTATTCGTCTTAAAATTCCATTAAGATCGAAACTAAATCTGAAGATTTCGATTCGAAAGATAAAGATCTGACGATATGAGTTATCATCGATTTTTTTATTAATAAAATAGAAATTCTAAATATAGACAGTATGAAAAACCGTCACCATAACTTTTTTGTTTGTTGTGTCTGGAGTGGAGTGCTGAAAATAAAATTAATTATTCGTTCCCTGGAATGGAAATCGAGTCCACGACCGTCGCGTTTACAGTGAGCCGCTGCGCTGTTACGCCAGGACGGCCATAATTTGTATTTTTCTAAAGATAACTAATATTCGTAGTAACAATGGATATCTAATACCTAAATTAAAATTGTAAATCAATTAACATAATTTAATTAATATTGATTGACTCTTATTGCTATGTTAACAATAGTTCCTATTCGTTCATGTTTCTGTTTTACGACCTGAAACTGCTCTATACGTGATGAGCGCCACGGGCGCATTTTATTATCGCATTCACTAATCTGTGATTAATTCTTGTTTTTACTCTAATTATTTATCAAATTGGGGCTGCCCTTATTTCTTATGTTATTTAAGTAAGATATTTATTATCTCTCTGGTGTGTAGAAAGCAATGCAAAAAACCTTCAAGTAGATACGTTGTTTCACTAAAATATAGAAGCCGTCGCGACACACCGGCATACCGACTCAACTAACTGTAGGTAAACGCGATAGTTCTGAGATCGATTTCCACAAGGATGAATTATTTTTATTTCCTTAATCTTGTATCAGACAAAGCATAGCGATGAGCTCTACTAGGTTCAGACGCCGTGTGGCCTCAAAGTATATTTTGTAATCATTGGCAATTCTGAGGAAACAAACAAAATACTGACCGATAATATTAATAATAATTTTCGCAGTATAGGTACTAACACTTGTTATATAATAAAATCTTCAAGTAAAATGTTATCTTGTTGTCGAATTTCATGCATTATGATTCGAAACTCTGTTTATACGATACGTCAATACATTGAACTCTACGATAAAGTAAATATTTGTTAGAAATATATACCTGTACCTGTATTTTAATTTTAAAATTTTATAGGTGAGAAACCTAAAAATTGCATTTCTATCCCGTATATAGCAAATATTTATTTACCTTTATATTTCCATTTCTTCGCTCTGATGTTGAGGCAAAGCGCGGCGTTGAGTTCTGCCACTCAACACGCAATGCTTCCAGAATTTGGCAGAAAGGGGGAAACGGAGTGTCTTAACTCTAGGTTCCCTCTGCCTACCCTGCTGTGTGTGTGCGGGATACAGCGTGAAGCCGAAAGAAAGAAAAATACCTACTAATAGGTTTTGGTTTAGTTATTTATAATTATAACCGTTACATCGTAAGTAAACACATACATGCATACACACATGTATTGACGATGTCGCTACTACTATCTCTACATCAGCAAACACCTTATCGTACTCTGACACTATGCGTCTATCTGATTTTGAAATAACGGCCGCGTTCAAATATAACTACACTTTTATTGTATACGTCTTTAACTGTATGTATATTTGCTTTACTAACTAATAACTTGATATTATATTTATATTCTTGAAAAAATTATAGAAATAACAAATATTAAGACAATACGTGGTGTTGAGTTGCGCCACTCAATACGCAATGTTTCGAACATAGAGCGAAAAATGGAGAACAGAATGTCTTAATACAGCTTCCTCTCTCTCCTATTCTATACGGAGAAAAACGTGGCGCTTGAAAGAAATATTCGTTTGCTTAAAACAAATATACTTTAACTATGACTTTTCAGAAAACATTTCCTTATTTAATTTCACCATACAAGTATTAAAGACATACCTTCTTAACAATGGTCCACAGTTGCGCCGCCGAACTCGCCTCGCTATCGACAAGAATGGCTAATCCAAGAGGTCGCTGTGTGGCCGGCGCCGGCGGTGACCCCGTGATCGGCACCGAGTGCCATTTGCAACAGTCACGATCGCGATTATACTATATGTACCTACCTACTATACTATACTACAGTGTACTACTATAGTATACTAGAACTATATTTCTATTATTATTACTACTATATAGAATACGACTACAATGATAGAGGCCGTTACTGGTTGTGTCCCGTTTAATTATGGTTACAATTCATATGTTAAATGGATTTGTTTTAAAGTAACATAATATGTATGTATATTTCTGGGTTATTATTGAAATCGTAATTTTGTGTATCCTCCTGTTAGTTTCTTTTTTGGGGCTCCGTACTCAAAAGATATTATTACTAAGATTCTGCTTTCTGTCTGTGCGTCCATCCCTCTGTCACCGGGCATATCACATGAACCATATTAGACAGTTGAAATTTTTCTGCTCGCACTTGGCCGTTTAAATTTTAAGCTTACCCCTTATGGGTAGCTAGAGAGGAAAAACTTCACGCATTTCTCGATAACCAAATTCCTACCCAGAATTGAATACCACTACTCCAACTATACCTTCAAATTCTCGCATTATCTCAACAACAACATCAATCTTATATCGAAATGAACTCCAAATATTTGTAAGACACACAACAATTCGGCCAACATTGGCCAGTCCAGCTAGTTACTCATGTCTAAATCTGATGGAGTGAGATACGGCGCATGCATCAGTACAATCTATGCTCTTTGCGGTATCTCTGTTACGAATCGATGTATCGGTACTCGGTAGCCGTGGGCACTCGATTCGTTACTTCGTGTAATGAATTTAGTTTTAGTTATCTTTAAATAATTGTCTCGTTCTATATCATTGAACGTTGCGTACGTGCATGTTGTGTTGTAAAATTTACTATCATATTAGATTGGTGAACCGGCAACTAGTTACGTGTACTTGATGATTGTAAGCTAGAAAGCATTTTTTTTGTTGCTTTTTTAAATAATTTTAGACAGAGGGAACCTAATATTGAGACAGTCCGTCCCACTTTTCGAAATATAGCGTATTCAGTGGCGGAACTAAACGCTTTGTCTTATTATCAGAAAGAGGAAAATATAATAATTGATTCCCCCGAGTGGATACCTAACCCACAAATGTCGCGTTTACAGACAGCCTCTGTGCCGCTGATGGTGTGACAGTGTCAATTTACAAATACTTATGATTATAAAGGAAATCTTTTCTACATGGAAATAATATAGTATCCATTTTAAATGAAAATATACTTCCGTTCCCGCTCACCACCGAATATTGGAGGTATTGTGTGTATTTCCTCGAGTGGGAATCGAACCCACAACCTACCGCTTTTTTAGTCGCACGCTCGTGCCTTTCCGCCACGACTGGCCTCAATAGTGAAGTTTGATCTGACAAAAATGTATTAAGCATTAAATTTTTATCTCAAGTTTCAGATTGAGGCAGTTTTTATGTGTTTTAAGATAAAAGTTGGTCTACAAACAAACTCCCCTTGTTAATGCTCCCTGGGCTGGAGATTGATCATTGTTTGAATATGTCTCCACTAGGCGGCAATTGGGCTTATATGTTGTACATATGTTGATAAATTGATATAGAAATAAAGATTAATTTTAAAAGTGCTTTCTCTTTCTCGCTTTAGTAGACAATGTGCGGCGTATAGTACCTACCTCCACTCGTTTATCTAGAAAATGGTTCGTAAAATAGGAACCTGAGTGTCCTAATACTATAATCTTAATAATTTAGATGGGAAAAAGGTTCCTAGCCATTTAAAATTTTTAAATAATAAAGCATGACTAAGCGAGTGCCATTTCACTAATTTCACTGCATACAACAAATTGTGAAAAAAAACATTAATTAAAACAAAAATATATGAAAATGATTATTAACATCAAATATGAAAAAAGACAATAAATTATTTCGTATTTTATAGTACAAAATGTACACTATACTCGTATTATATACATACATAAGATACATAAGATACAAAGTACATATTTTCGTTATTGAATGCAAGTGCCGATACGCCCGTACTTCGTATACGTAATCGCGATGCTTATTACGGGGCGATGTCACCAGAGCACTTCCCACGGGAAAGTGTCTTGTTTGTTAAACTGGGCTCTCTCTACCGATCTAGTTTATTACTTTGGGTTTGCTTGTGTTTTATTTTATTCTACTGGTTATATGCATCTAAGCAGTAAAGCTAAGCTTGATAGTTATGTAAAAATGAAAGTCGTTGGTAAATTTAATAATTTTTTAAACTCATTACTTGATAAAATTGTAAATTTGGAACGCATTTTCATTTTTTTAAGTAGGTATTTCGGGGGAATGTGTATTATTTTTATTTCCTATCTTAACCCGTAAATGTTACGAAAATGATGAAGTGTCTTTACACACTACGTCTCCTCTGTCCACCCTGCTATGCGAGAAAAATCATGAAGGTGCTTTATTATTTAAAGTCCAATAGTAAGTAGTCCCCAGGTGAAGAGCAATTGTGATCGTCCTGCATACTCTTTATGTGCGGGATCCAGAGCAAAAAATCAAACCTTAACTATGTTCGGGGATTTTCTTAATGAAAGTTTGTAAAGGTCTATGAAAATTGGGATTTTGATTGATTTCTATTATATTTCTAGGTTTATTTTGAATAATTTCACTATTTTATTCTCGCTATATTTAGAAAATGTAGTATAGTAAAATGAACGGTTCATTCATCTTTCTTACTTTCTAATTTTCGTACGCAATTTCACTATAAAATAACTAACTCGTATAAAAAAGGTATTAGCCATAAAAATAAATAAACACTCACATCCTATAGCACTAACATAGAGTCAATTACTTAACAGCCTAAGGAAATCAAAGCTCTTACTAGATACAGAGCTCAATTTATTTTTTATTAGTCCCCATACATAAGTATAAAGATGGTTTGGTGGTGAAGTGATGTAACTCGTATATTGCGAATTTCGAGATAATTTGTACTAAAATTAGATGTATAGCCAAAAAATTGCTTGGTTCAGTGCGTTAATCTCAGTAACTATATTTTATTATAATAACTGATTTTAATTTAAAGTACTATGTTTGTGTCAGTCAATCTATTAATCGAGGAAAGCTATATCTAGCAGTATATTACTATGTTAACCGTTTCTATATAACCCACCCACGTGTGTCTTAAGGATAAGCTAGGAATTAATAATCTTAGTTTTTGCATTTTATTAAGAGATTATCTTATAAAATAAAAAAAATAAAAACTTCAAGTCAAACAAAAAGATTTTTGTTAGATTTGGTTTTTTAATTAAATTATATATACTTTTGGCTAACTGTTTTGCCTTATTGTCTCGAACATATTAATATGTGGGCTATATCTCTTCACCACTAAACAGACGTTGTATAGGTACTACGTATAGCCGATGAACGTAATCTAGTAATAGATTAGAGAGTAAGAGATTAGAAGTAATTGCGTCTTCGCCAATACTACTGTAACGGGTAAATAAATTTGGCGAGCATCCTTGAGATACATTACCGATTCTGTGTCTGTATCTACTACTGGTCCATTTAGGTGTTTGTACATGTTTGTATGTGTTGATCTGCGCGTGAGATGATAAAGATGTGGTTTTAGAATGCATTTTGATAGATATAATAAATAACTGCTAGTGCAGTTTTCTTAGATAAATGAGTTAAACAGTAAAATTGAGTGTTCTGATAGGTTATCTAGGATTTCTTTTCGCATCCCGTTTTATCATCTTCTCTTCTTGCGTCTTCCTTCTGCCGATAGTACTGTTTGTGAGACACGGCGTGAACCTAAAAATATATACCTAATTATCTTTTTCATATATAAAAATAAATGGGTTATAGTAAAATATTAATTTAAGATCTATAAAATCAGATTACCTATAACAGCAAGGATATAATAAATTCCCCATGAAATGAGTATAGTTTTATAAGCAATCATATAACTATAACTATTAGACAGTATTACCATCGTGGTACCAGCATGGGGATCGTTACATGGTTTTATGGCATCCGGTAAGTAGCGGTGCGAAATTTACGTTTTTTGTAGAATATGTTTTTTTTAATGTTTCCTACTAATAAGTACCTAATCTACACAGTACTGAAAATGAAAATACTGAATAAAAAATACTACTCTATTAGCTTAATGCTGTATTCCGCACATGGCAGTGTAGGCAGAGGACACTAAAGGACCCCTTTCCGCCGAATTCTGGAAGCATTGTGTTGAGTAGCTGAATACAACGTAATTACACAAAGCTTAGTACCAAACAGGAAGCTTCGTACAGGACATAAGACAAGCTTACACAAGCGAAGCCAAAAGAATGAAAAAGACGCTCAAACGCTAAACTGCGAGCGACTCGTAAAAGAATCTCTCTAATGGCTTCTTGATCAGCTCAGCGCCGCAACTTTTATTGGATGATATATTATTGTTTAATGCGTTTTTGGTGTTTTATTGCGCCTCGACTGCGCTCTGCCGGGTTAGTTGAGTTAGTGATGATACGAAGTAGATGCGATATATGTTGTTAAATAGAAAGACATATTGAAATATATACATTTCGAGACATAGCCTGTTGAGTGGCAGAAGTTAACGCCTCGGTCTGCCTTGTTACCAGAACGAGATTATGTAAATAATAACATTCTTCTAGTGAGAATCGAACCAATACCCGTCGCGTTTTCAGTCGCATGCAGTGCACCTGCGCCATAACAACCTTATTATTAGTCTTATCATATATTAACTTAGTAATAATATAAACAAAAAAATATATTATTGAATAGAACCATTTCTGTAAATTTACCCAATGTGTATAATATAGTGTGTATTTTTATGATTAATAATTAATATACCCGTAATTGTATATATTCATATTTACAAATAATTATTTGTAAATATTTTTAAGAGCTTCGTCGTTACATTAAATTTAGTAATATCCCATATCTATATTTAAACATATTGAGGTATGTAGACATAGTAGACAATTATAATTTGGCGGAATGCCGATCTAATGTTTACGTCCCAGTCCCATACAACAACGGTTTGGCATTATCTCCAGAGCGGGTCGCAGCTCGAACTGAATGAGTGCGCGTGCCCCGGCTCGTCCTCACTCCTAGCGGTTGGCGGAGGCTGTAGTCTGTACCGAGATGAGGGGCGACACAGGGGGTAGGCGGTAGGGGGCCGGCACGTCGCCACGCCAGTCATTCGCACCGCGACCGTAAGCGCTGACGCACGTGTCCTCCCGTCCCCGTTCCCGTCTATCGTCTCCCGTGAGACATTGTTACGGTGTAAAAATATATAAAGCCGCCGACAGACGGAGTCTCGAGTTAAATTTAAATGATACGGGTTTCGCCATGAGACTAAGTATGTGATGGTTTTACGTTTTTATTTGTAACGAGTAGTTTGTAGTTAGTTGTAAGTGTTTGTTTGTTTGTGGTGGAAGTGCTTCTTTGGTTCTGCCGGCTGTTGACGGTTCGTGCTCTCAAGTGTATGTCTGTCGGTCACAGATCTTGGTCTGGTCCCGATTTCGTTATTTGTGGTCGAGTCGTAAGTAGCGCACATCGAGGTCCGAGTCGTGATAGGATTGTATAATTTATGTTAAATCACCTATACTTTGTTTTGTTCATTCAGTGATTAATTGTAACTTATGGAGATTTTTGTAGATACTTTTTTATACGTTCTACATCGCGTATTGTTTTAGTTCGATATGGATGTGGATGATATGTTAGATTCTTAGATTTCGAAATTACTTAGATGTTTATCGAACCCGCACCATTTACCATACGTAAGATATCATTAGTTTACTATTACAAATATCTCGATACTACTCTATTGATGTGTATATCATGTTATATACTATTATAGAGTCGTAGAGTTTGTTTGGTTATCTCAGGAAGTACTGGCTTCAATTGGAAAGATTTATTTGTGTTGGTTTGTCCATTTATCTTTATTACATTACGTTAATTGTA
Organism: Heliconius besckei; assembly: GCA_018249835.1. Lineage (NCBI taxonomy): Eukaryota > Metazoa > Arthropoda > Insecta > Lepidoptera > Nymphalidae > Heliconius > Heliconius besckei. The sequence goes on along the minus strand of DWNA01000174.1, from coordinate 13,731 downwards.
CAAAGTATATACTTGGAGAGCTACCTGGGACACTTAGAATATTGTCATACAGAACTTTTAGTCCGCTTTTATAAACTGTTCTCAACTTTAAGATCGATCTTGAGAACGATTTTAAGATGCCGTTTTCGTTTATAAATTATAATCTATGAATGAAAACGACATCTCAAAGCATCGGAGCACCTCAGATTCGAGAGCGATTTTAAATACGGACCTTAGTAGTCATTATCATTTAACGACGAGGGCGAAGTTGCTGATAAAAATTAGTGTTATACAGACTATTTACATGCAATTCCATTTTATCTGCGAACATATGAACATTATATATAATATAAACGATAGGTACAAAAAGGTTAATTGACGTTAATTAAACAAAAACATACGATAATTTGCCGCATTACCAGCACACACTAAAAACATGGTAAAAGTTCGACATGATAAATATGTATAATACAATCTTTCTTTTTCCCATCTCGTTCTGTCCGGGGCGAGAGCTACCTGCCCCCTATTGTTGTTACGGCGTTCGTAACTCAGCCTAACCTTATATGGGTCGTACCTGTCGACCGAACGCGCTAAAAAACTTCTATTCTATTCATATATTCTGAACTTTGAAATTTAAAATGTAAAAAATTAATTAAAGAAACGATTGTTAAATATATTTTATTAATAATATATCGTTGTCATTTTGTTAGGATGTCATATATTATGCCTATTGAATAATGTTCATTTTAACATTGTTATGTATCCGTGTGGAGATGTTTTTTTTTTGCGCAACTTTTATTTCACATGTAAAGCTAGAAAAATCAAGAGATTAATTAGTTTTTAACATTTATTTAGCGTATTCATATTTTTTAGAAATTAGTATATTTTAAAATGTAATGTACAGTGTTATTTACACTCAAAGGGAGTACTCAAACCCACACCGCCTGAAAATCTTGGATTGTTTTTCAGGGACGCGGGTTCGATTCCCGCTACTTTCAAATATCTATACGTTATCTACAATATTTTTAAACATCGTACACATTGTTGCTATATTTATCAACAGTGATACCCAACTCAATTATCGCGCCACAGGAAATTACTTTTGCTTTGTAGTTGTTGATAACATTTACAGACGGCACGTCGTGGTGTATTGGTATTGTCTAATTGTAGAAGCGATGCTTGTGGGTTCGATCCTCGCTCGGCGAAATAATAATATCTGGAATTATTTTATTTTTGCTATTGCTGTCTATTCAAAACATTATTTTGGGCTATCTCTTTCTGCTGTTATACCAGAGACTGCATAACGCTAAGTAGGCAGAATCTACAGTCAAAATTGTGTTCCCCATTGTTCGCCCTCTTGAGACAATGCGTGATGAATGGCGGAACTCAACGCCGCGCTTCGCATGGACAGAGCGGAGCAATGAAAGTAACTGATTTCTCTTTCAAGTTAAAACAAAATATTTTCTAGCGGACGGTATGTTTACGTAAACATGTAAAGTAAAGCATATTCGCTCGCGCCCAGCGCAGGATGTCCGACATCCTACATCCTATCTAAGATTTATAAGCATCAAACGCACTGACAAGCTTACATCTCCAAATATAGCTCTCGCATGAGATATATTTACATTTAATTTGTAATTCAATGATTTAGTTAGATTATTTTGATTGTAAAATGTTCATTCAAAATCCTATATTCCGCACGTGGCAGGGTAGGCAGACGGAACTTAGTGTTGAGTTATTTCATTCCCTCTAGTGGAAATCGAACCTGCAATCATCGTATTTAAAGTCGCACTTTTGGGCCGCTGCGCTATCTAGTTGTCTTATTATGTGTGAGATACAGCGTGAAGCTAGAAAAACTTATGTTTTATTCGTGGAGAACGAACTATCTCAACAATGCATGAGGGGGGACCCTACCCTATACGCTTCAAGACATGCGTAAAGCTAGCCGCCCTACATTCCTTCCTTGCCGTTGTATAAAATATACACGCATAATAAAATATCCATTCCACAAAAACGAAGCCATATATATATATATATAATGTAGACCATTTAGGTCTCAGCTAGATACTTCGCTTTTTTACTAAAATGGCAACACATACCGTTAAAAGAATTACAATATTTACTTTTTTTTCTTGCAACTAGTAAATATTTGTTTTTTTTTTAGTATTCCATAATAGTTAGTTAAGTTTTATAAAAAGCTTTATATTAGGGTAAAAATAAACAATAAGTTAATTTTTCAGTTAACATGCGAAGTCTTGAACATTCCTATTGCCAGTCCAACCATATGCGGGAAACAGCGTGAAGCTTAAAAAAAAATGAAAAAATTAAATACTACGTATATTCGTATACACGCATATACGTAGCTTCCGTGTGCGGATGATATTAACAATCTTGAAGATTTATAATTTTGTAATGTCGTGTTTGACTTATCGTATTTCATATCGCAAACGGCAGAATTATGTTAAATAGAATATAGAGATACAAGCAATTAATTAAAATTATTATTAATATTATAGGTGAACTAATTTGTGACGACCTCGTCTGAGACTTTAAATCGTTTAATCGAATTGTTTTTTATTCAAACTCTTATTGTATTTTATAGAGTGGATTTTCCATTTGACTTATATTTGGCTATATATTTTTCATTTTCACGTACTTCCTCGCACACTAGGGTAGCCAGAGGGAACCTAGTCTGGAAACATTGCGTAATGAGTGGTGGAACTCGACGGTCCGCGCACTGTCAGTGCGGGAAAATAAAATTTTATAAAAATACAGCTAATCATTCCCTCCACTAGGAATCAAACCCACAACCGTCACATTTACAGTCAAGTATGTCCTTTATTCGTTTCGATGAAGTGGTGGAGAGGTGTAAATAATAGGTAAATGTCTTTACATCGAGGGGAATGCTTCTTTGTTAGATTGATATATTACAATGCACCTTGTGGAATAACTTTAACGCAATTTGAATCATCATCTAGGGATGAATTTTTAATCGAATTAGATTGATGCGTGGCGAGTCTGGGTCTCATTCTCGCTAAGGAGAATTTATTATTTTTATTCTTTAAAACGAAGCTCGGAAGTGAGTTCCAAGTCTGGAAAATTGAGGATTTAGAATGTCTTAACACAATAGGGACCTACTTTCAGGTTAGTAAGTACGTATACAATCTTAACTGCATATTAGACTAATAGTCATTTGCTAAAATAATTATAATATAAACATTTTACCTATGTGTTTTTCTGGTATAAATGTTAAAATCCAAAAATACAACATATATCAATCATCCATATTACGTGTAATTATTAATATAATACATTTTGTGTTATGTTTGTTCATTTGAAAACGGCTTTTTAATAGGAATGCAAATAGAAAATAATTGTATTTAATTGCCGTGAGCTGTCTCTAACTCATTGAAGGTCGTCAATAATGAATAATTGTTTTTACCATAGATAATACATTCTTTAATAACTTGCAATACATATAAAAAATATTTTATTGTTTTAGTAATGTATGTTTACTGCTCCACAGTAGCAAGAAATTTATCGTATAAACCTACATATAAAAATATACAATTAAAAGCTGCAGAATATACTAGGGGTTACAAATTATATGAGCCTTAACTCGAGTGGTTTATATGTAACCTCTAAAGAGTTCTACTATTCAGGTCCTGATTCCATCATCAGACCAGCTCCCATATTATCGTGTTGTCGCACAACGGCCAAGTTTATTGATAATATCTGCTAAATAATTAATATACGTTACGTTGTTCAAATTCTCTTTTTATCTCTTGTCAAATAGATGTTATTACCTACATAGACACGAGACATTTACGATTACAGCATTGTAAACTGTATAGTATATCTAATCGCCTCCTCAAGTATGAGTTGTATTAGTGTGTCATACATTATCCAGGTGATATCAGGTTTTAGTAATAATTATTATTCATATTGTCCTTAACTCGTATATGAGTATTTCCATAGTAAATGAATCATTGAAGGAACAGTCGTGGCGCAGGGGCACAAGCGATTGTAAATGGGACAGGTTGTGGTTTCCATTTCCACTCGAGGAATTAATATTTTCATTTTCTTTTTTATCCATATGAGTAACATATATTGAGTGTCTTACCGAGCGCGTGACTCGCACTTGACTTATCGTAATTAGCGATATCCTTCCAAGAAGTTTTACACAATTACTTCAATGACTTTATTAACCCGAAATAGGATTGTTATATGTAATAGTAATAACTAATATTATATTTTCAAGTGTTAGTCGTATATTTCGGTATGGAGTAACCATGTCCAAGGTTTGAATCCATTCAAAAATGACTGTCATTTCCACGTACCGTTTGGTGGAAAGGAAATTTTCATAGAAGATTTCTTTATGCAAAAGTAAACCTAAATATAATAATATACAGGTTCAAATTCTTTTGATTCTTAATATTTTTGGTGATTCTTTTGACGTCCTGGTAGGCATTATAAAACATATCGTTTATAATGCCAGTAGCTATCTACAAGTTTTATTTTGTCTAATACATTTAGAACTATCATATTAATACAATGATAATAATCGATATGCCTAATTGATAAAATCCGGTTCTTGTTACGTGTATGACGGAATGGACAACAGTTTGCTTTTATTGTTAATTCGTATAAATTGAGATAATTTCAATGTATATTTCCTTCTTTTTTAAATGAAAATTGAATTGAAAATTTATGCTACACTTTACTTAACTATTTTATCTCATTTTGAAATCGAACCTGGACACACGCTCTCAGGTCTAAATATTCATATTAATCTCTATATTGTATGGAATATTTCTGCTGATTTTTATATGTATAATATTATTTAATAATTATATTTTCCGCGTCGCCCTACAATTTTCCGTAAAAATATATTTTACGAGTGTATCTATATGAGTCAGCACTCCGCCCGTGCATTTCCGCATCTGTGGCAGTTGTCCAACTTGGCCTAGGTCAGGTTAGCGCGCATTGTGGCTGTTGTTACAGTTATTAACTGTTGCAAGTTGAGAATAAAAGTACTTTTGAAAATGAATTGAACACCCCTCATTGTGGATTATAAAATTTAAATTAAATTATGAAAATGTTTATTTTTAGGCCGGGGCATATTGTGCGAGTGCGCAGGCGCCAGCGCGTGTCCCAACGGCGCCGCCAACGGCACCTGCACCACTCAGCCCGGCGGGTACTGTTTCGTCGCTGTGGAGAAAGTCCTGGATGAGGACGAGCTGGTCGTCTTGGAGAGGACCGCTGGGTGTCTGCCGCCTGATGAGTCGGGTTTTATGCAGGTTGGTACTAATCAAGATAATTATCTTTTATGTAATATACCTACATACGTGGTACTGGAGGGCCTCCAGTACCAGTACCAGCGCGAAGCAATCAAATATTTATTTACATTAATATTTTCATTTCTTCCCTCTGGTGTTGAGGAAAGTAAGGAACGGAGTGTCTTATCCTGCAGCAAAACTAAGGATCTTTGTTAGTCGTCACGACTCATAAGTTTAGTAAGATTAGTTTTCATTAAATTCTTAAACCATAAACTTAATAATAAACGAGGTTTCTGTTCATTAACGTAATATTTGTTTTTAAATACGCGATAACACAATGACACCTGCACAATGTATACAGTGCCACCTGACTTTAAAATTGAGCAACCAAATGTATGTAGTTCAATTGATACGACGACAAATATGTTAACATTACGATAAGCGTGTTTAAACATACAACTCGAGACTAACCTGCTATCATTAGCTTTGTTTATTTACATTGTCTAAGTGTCGTCAAGATAACATTATAACGCAGGCGCGATAGACTAAACATGTCGTTTTCTTTTTTGATTTCAGTGTAAAAGTTCACAAGTCCCCCACCAACACCCGAAAGTTATAGAATGCTGCGAAAAGGATCTTTGCAATCGCCGGCTCCAACCACAACTGCCAGAGCCCCCGCCCGACGTGACGGAGGCGCCGGGACTGCGCCCCACCACGCCTGCAAGCCAGACTATACTGATGGCCGCCGCGCTTTGTGTCGCGCTCGTCGCCTTCCTCGCCGCCTTCTGGTTGTTATTCAGGAAACGTAGACGAGGATGCAAGAGACCGCCTTCTCCTCCAGCACCCTCACACCACGCTGAAATATCATCAGGTTCAGGTTCTGGCCTGCCTTTACTCGTGCAAAGGACTGTCGCGAAACAAATACAAATGGTGGAATCTATAGGTAAAGGGCGTTACGGAGAAGTGTGGCTCGCGCGGTGGCGAGGCGAGAAGGTGGCAGTCAAAGTATTCTTCACGACGGAAGAGGCTTCTTGGTTCCGAGAGACGGAGATATATCAAACCGTGCTGATGCGACACGAGAATATACTTGGGTTCATTGCAGCGGATATCAAAGGAACCGGTTCGTGGACTCAGATGCTTCTAATAACGGATTACCATGAGAATGGATCGCTTCATGATTATTTACAAACAGTTGTACTGGACCCGCACATGTTGTTGACGATGGCGTATTCGATAGTGAGTGGTCTGGCGCATTTACATATGGACATATTCGGTACGAAGGGCAAACCAGCGATAGCTCATCGCGATATCAAGAGTAAAAATATTTTGGTGAAGAGAAACGGTCAATGTGCGATAGCTGACTTTGGGCTCGCGGTGCGTTACGTGGCGGAGCGCAATGAGGTGGATATAGCCCCCAACACTCGTGTCGGCACACGTCGCTATATGCCGCCAGAGGTGCTTGATGAGCGCCTCGACGTCGCCAACTTTGAGGCCTTTAAGACCGCAGACGTTTATTCCCTCGGACTCGTTTTATGGGAGTTATGTCGACGATGCGCCTCAGGGGGATGTGCGTCGCGAGCTGAGCCTTATGCATTACCTTATCACGATCGCGTACCTTCCGATCCGTCGTTTGAAGACATGCACGCCGTTGTCGTAGTGGAGCGAGCGAGGCCTGTTGTACCCGCGCGCTGGAAGGACGCTAGCGGTGCGCTATCTGCAGTAGCGGCGTTATTACCCGAGTGCTGGCACCACAACCCTCCTGTGCGGCTCACTGCACTACGCATAAAGAAAACACTAGCTAAATGCCGCGCGGAGAGCACCATCAAGTTAGTTTGAACATTTTCCTTGACTATGGACCGACCGACGCACACAGTTCCTCCTATTTATTACCCCCCAAAAGTTCCACCGCTCCCCCAATCTCAGTATTGTTAAGTGTTAGGGTGCACACCCCAGTGAGTCGATCAGAAATCTCCGGAATCTCCGTTTTTGGTTAAGTTAATTTTGTAAATTCTTTTGGTCTTTTTTGTCGTCTTTTTTTTTTGTAATGTTTTTATGTAATACATAGGCTAAGTGGTTTCGTAATAGAGAAAATTGTCTTCCGTTCGTTCGATGGCAGCTCCGCTCCGGAGAGGGGAGAACTAATACTCAGATTGTGAAATCTGCTCGTTCCGCGCGCTATTGACCGTTGTGATATGTCGACAATAAGAGAAATTAACATTTTTTATGATAGAAGCGAAAAAAAATCGTTTCTACGTCGCGTACTGTTCGTTTGTACTTAAACGTTGAAAAGACTAAATTGTGGAAGTATTAGAGAGATACGTTCATTGCAGTGTCTTATGAGATGCCTTCGATTAGTATTAACGTGTTGTGGTGCGACGCTTACCATCTGACTTGGGCTGAAATATATATATGAATTTAAAAATGTGATATAATCACTATTATATAAATATATGGCCCTTCGAGCAGGCCGTATTGATTGATTTCCATTTTTATTAATTTTTCTAAGAAAAATTATAGAAAAACATAGTGACCGGTCACTGTTTTTGATGTTTTATTAATGTTCAAGTTAGATGTGAAGCGTTTGCAAGCATTTAGTGCGCGCGCGCGCCTGTACAGTGTTGTGTATATATAGTGTATAGCGTTAGATTAGCACCTAATGTTGGTTAAGTTACAAATACATTATTAATGGACAAACTATATGATTTTTTATTATTATATCCCCTATTTATTAGTTTATTATTAGCAATATAAAATATTATAATGCATAGTTTATTTTTTGTTGTTACAGTTTACGTGAATTCATTAATTTCGAAATTTAAGAGTTCTAAATATTTCTATACTATGGCCATCTGACAACTTATCAACATTGTATGTATGAAATAATATTGATATATATATATAGATTTTTTAATTTCTTAAGAAAATTTGTCATTAAAATTTCAAATTATTTAAATTAGTCAAATTAGTTAAATTTTCATTGTTAGTAATATTTTACATGTATATCAACATATAAAACTAGCTATTATTTAATAAAAAATTACTGTCACATGCTTCAATTCTTTAAAAATACTTAAAACACCTTCAAAACTAAGAATAGCAGGAATAATTATTAGGAAACTATAAAATTCATCTCGTCATGAGAATAAAATGTCTTCACACACTAAAAACATATTATTAAACATTTTATACTAAATTTTACATAAAATACGTTCAAATCCGACAACTGCAATACTTGTCGTGTCAAGCGCTAGCAGCGCCATCTACTTCGTGCTTTGCGTATTCTTGTCCATTGGATTATTTAATTTCATTTAATTTAACTGTTCATTTACTATATATTAACATTTTTTATTTACATCTAACAAAATTGTACTTAATTAATCTCTAATTTTTTCTAAGCTAAAAGTGTTGATCGCCTGATGTATATAAATTTAATATTAATAAAATAATGTTTAATCTGCAGTAAACGCGCAGGCATGCGGGATCTTGGGCTATATTGTTATTATTTATATTCGAAAAACCGAGGACTGAGCTCAGAAGACGAAGACAGACGATCTGCAATACATTTTATATATTCTTTGGTGTACAGCTCGATTCTCATTCGGAGGAATCGCAACTCACACTCGATACCCAATGCCTCAAGAATTCGTCTTAGTGTGAAACGATTGTTCTAGTATGTATTTAAATAGCATCATTATAAATGTATTTACCAATGTGGCCCATGCAATTAATATTTCATAATGGAAGACATTTCATTTAATTAGCATTAAAAGTAACTTTAATGATTAACTAATAAGACAAGGGTAACAGGTTTGTATCCTCAAAATATTGCGTTATTAGCGCATCTGACTACATGCAAATTTATAAACAATTCCAACAAGAAATGTATATCGTATTGCAGAACTTCTTAACATAAGTGTGTCCATGTCCATGTCTTCCTCACAAAATAACAGAATAAAACAAACTGAAGATACTTAAAACGATATTTATTATAAGCTATATACACTCCGGCACGCGCACGTCACGCGTCACGCGTCACACAGACAGACATACAAAACCCTACTATTTGCAAATCAGTCGCAGTCACGCAACATTGTCTTCAATCTGACCATTATTTTGGACTGTCAAATTATTTTATTAAAACACTATAGTATAATTGTTTTTTAATACGGAGCGTATCTTCTAGATGGCGATGGACCGCGCATGCCGGGCCTGGAAACATAACAAATTAATTTATTGTAATTATTTTTTTTCCCCAGGGTTATTAAGGATTTATTTTCATTTCCTCCCTCTGGTAGCAACACAAAGTTCAACCAACATGCAATGTCTAGATTAGTCATGAACAATGTCTGAACATTACATCCCTCCTCCCTCTGCCTCTTGCTATGCAAGATAGAGAATGAAGGATATAGATAAGTAAGAGTATTTAGTACAAGATACGAGTAATTTTTTTTATTTATAAAGGGTTAACCAACAATTGTTATAATGATTAATATGATTTTAAAAAGGGACAATAAAAAAGATAGAAAAAATGTTGTTTCTATTTTTGTTAACAATTCAAAATGTGTTAGTTACTCAATGAAGATGATTTTTAGACAAATGTAAAATGTTACTTAATATTTTTATTAATACACACCTTCTGTCATCAAATGTGTCTCTGCTAAAGTCTTCATACATCCTGAAAGTATTAAGTGATCCATTTAAAAATTATAATTACCATTTAAATTTGTTTAACACAATTAAAGGTAACAAATAATTGTTATTAATATTTTTATTTTTTTTAAGCTTCATGCTGAAATTCCAGCTTATAGCAAGGGGTTGCTATTGTGGAGTAGTGGAACAACAAAATGAAACAAGTATTTATCTTACCCTCTTGACATCTGTGGCCCTCGTGGTGGGCTTCTCCTACTGTACATAGCATCGTAAGATGACCGCATTGAGCCCATACTACTCCTCATGGGTGGTAAGTTGGGCATCGGCGGCATTGGTTCCCTGCGGAGTGGTGGTGACACAAAGTCACCACGTGCCCTCGAAGCCCCCATGTCCAGGCCTCTGGACGCCCCCACCGGGTAGCGACGCTCAAATAAGTCCCGGGGTGAGTCGAAACGAGCTCTGTCATAGTAGCCATCGTAAGGATCCTGTTTTAAGAGAACAATGTTAGAATGTGATTGTTTTGTGATATATTATATGTAAAGTATGTCATTGATAATGAATTCCTAAGGAGTTCGATCTGACACGGAATCACGCGCCCGCGACGCGTCCGGTACGACCGGTTGGAGGCGGAGGAGGTAGAATGGAGGTAAAGAGGTCGCGTACCCCGAATCCTCCCATCATGCGATCGCGCAGGAAGGGCGGCGGCGGCGGCGGGGGGTAGGGGTCACGGCCGAACGCGCGCTCGCGGAAGCCGTTGCGGTCGGGGCCCAGCGCCTTGGGGCACTCCTTGGACCAGTGGCCGCCGCGCCCGCAGCGGTAGCACTGCTCGGGGTCGCCCATGCCGGGCCGCTGGCGCACGCGGCTCGTGCTCAGCTGCACCTTCATGGGCTGGCCGTCCACCGAGAGCCCGTTGAGCTCCTTGATGGCCTCGTTCACGTCGCCCGCCGCGTCCAGGTGCACGAAGCCGTAGTTACGCACGATATCGCACTCGACCACGGTGCCGAACTTCTGGAACAGCTCGCGGACCTCGGGCGCGCGCGTCTTGTCCGTGAGGTTACCGACGAAGATTTTAGTGGTCGGCGTCGACGGCGCCTTTCGGCTCTTGGCCGCCTCTATTTTGATCGCCTGGCCGTGAACCAGCTCGCCGTTCAGGTTCTGTATCGCTTCGCGGCCGACTATTTCGTTCTCCATGTGCACGAAACCGTAATTTCTGACGATATCGCATTCTACGACCGTACCGAACTTTTCGAACAGCGGTCTCAGATCGGCGTCCGTCGTTTTATCGGATAGGTTCCCGACGAAGATTTTGAAAGTACCGGCGCCCGGCATTTTAGTTTCTGAAACGCATACACAATTTCACGAAATGAGTCAGCAGCGTTCGTCACAAGGAGTAAGGAGTACCGACGTGTTTGTTCGGGAATATGCTACTTATTTATACTTACCTATTTTGTACTGAATAAATCACTCTAATAAACACTAAATAAGCTAAATGTATACTCTATTATCACAGAGATCCTTCAGCGCGCAGTGCCCGTATAAGCAATTACAAAATGGCGTTCCACATTCTAGTTGAACAGCTACAGTTTACATTACAAGGCACCGAACGGAAAGTGGTCGCCAAGCGGTTGCGGACGCGCGAGTGAATGATTACTTTCGACAGATTAAAAATTAAAAATTGACTTATCCATAGACATATTATAGTTAACTAGAAATGTAAGTTTTAAAATATTTTCTTGCAAAATAATTCAATACTGAAATTACATCACATTCAAATTTCTTTCAATTTGCAATTGTAAGTTAAATATAATTGCAGAGTAATTATTGTTGCCTTCTTCTAATTTATTTGTCTTCGGTGCCATGTACCATGGTACATTATTTTAATACTTAGTGGTTTTATTCTTTAACAAATTTGTTTAAAATTTAAATAATAAGTTTCTTAATTTAAATTTAAATAATAATAAGTTAAGGTCTGAGGCACTAGCGTTTGTGAACTGGTGGTAAATTATTTGGCGTTCAATAAATTAAGCTTGTAACTTTTTATTTTGAATAAAAATATTTGAATTAGGAGGTCAGTCGTGGCGGAAGGGCACAACTTTAAGATTGTAAACGCGATTGATTGTAGGTTCGATCTGTACTCTAAGAAATTAAATATTTATTTAAATTTATATTTCCGCTCTAGTGGCAAGGTAAAGCGCTACGTTGAGTGCCACGGTTCTACTACATAATATGCAATATCTCCAGAATTAGTAGAATTAGTAGCTATATAATGATTTGAAAGAATGTATTTATATAAGTGATTATAGACAGGAATAAATATTTTAATATATATTCTGTGATTTTAAAAACCACTAGCAACCCTATAACCTTAATGTCAAAAATCGACAATCGACATTTGTCTTTGTCGACACAAAAAATATCAAACTATCTGCTATCTCTTATTAATATAAATTAATTTTTCAAAGTGTTCTAGTGATACTTTTGCTAATTATCGCTTATTTCGTGTAAGGTGAAGCCAATTTCAATCGGTAAGTAATTCACGTTGTTTTTGGTTATATTTATGTTAAATGCCGAAATGTATCAAATGTCTTAATTTCTTGCATATTTATCTTACGACGACAAAACACCACGTATGATTCGGCTGGCAATCATTTCTATTGAATATTTAATATGTATATGTGTTAATTTAAAAAATAAATTCTTATTAGAAATGTTGCATTTCACCACAATCGCCTAATCGACAGAGCTATCAGCGATCTTATAATGAAATAAAACAATATACAAACGTATCTTATAACTAATTATGTTATTTATCTCGTTTATATATATAAAATACATTATACATTGTTAATGTGTGTAATATTGAAGATGACATATTTCTCACCATGATATGTCCATTTTTGTTTATAGCAGTTTATTCAATATTTTTTTACTCTTTCTATATTTGTTTCTATTCAAATAATATTTTTAATACAATTGTTTGTGAAAGAATGTTGTTAACAATCAAAACTAATAGTCAACATAACATTAAATATTACTTTAGAAATGTTTAAATGAGTGAAGAATCATTTCCAATTTATTGGACTATAATTAAAGGCACAGTTCCGTACACAAAATGTGATGTTGGTTTGACACCCACTCAGGGGAATGAATTATTCTGATTTCTTCACTTTGGAAACAACAAGATAGAAACAGTGCTTAGGTCTTCCATTCAATACATAATGTCTCAGAAATTGAATGGTGAATGGGGAATGTAGTGTCTCTCCATCATGCTAGTGTATGTGGAATATTTTGAAAAATACAAGTTCAATTACAAGAATGTTGATTAATTACCAATATATATATTTTATTTTTGCTTATAAATAGAACTAGACCATGAATCATAATACATCTAAGTAACTAATTTTACCTATTTGTAATCTTTCATGAAAAAAAATGAGAGCTAAATTAAAGATCTATTTATAAGTTTCAAGGATAAGCATTCTAAGTAATGTTATGATTAAGGATTTACTTTTCTAATAAATTGCTTAAATTTGTTTCTTATTGGAATATATTTGAAGGTAAATGTTTTTAATCTTTAAATATATAATCCATTGTAGTAGTAGTTGTAATGACAACTACTTTTGAATTGTCAGGTTACATAAGGCCAGTTGTGGCATAGGGGCACAAGTTGCACATACATATACTCAAAAAACAATATTAAAGAACTTTAAAATATTAATTAAAAATAGGATGATACACACATAAAAAGTAAAACATACTTTCATCTGCAACTTTCCCCGCATGGTCAAATAAAAATAACTAAAAGTTATGTACAACATATGAC
>DWNA01000173.1:0-34028 GCA_018249835.1 Heliconius besckei | reverse complement strand
AAAAGCCTCGACCAACACCTAAAGAGGCTATCGCTTAGCTGTTGGATCAAGAACCGGATACAGAAGGCAGTATTACTTGAGACGGCACGTATTGTGCGGCGGTTCCTCTCTCTGGAGCCCTAGCCACCGATGGCCCCTTGTCCCGCCCTCGGAAGTGGTTTTTTTATATTTTTAAATGTATCTTTTTTATAATAATTTATATTTAAAAATGTAAAATAGATTTAATAATTTAATAAAAGTATATTCATGCAACAATAAACAAAAAAAATAGTTTTTTCTATAGTATAGTATTTAACAGTAAAATATTGAAGTAGCTTCCCGGTGAACAAGAACCCGTGTCTGCCAAACCTAACTGTCAGTCAAAAGTTAATCTCTTCATCACGACCAGTATTGACGTAAGCTGTAAATTGTTCCTAAACAACTATACGTTTAGTCCAGTCGTGGACAGGGGCACAATGTGTGACTGTTAACGCGACTGGTTGTGGGTTCGATGCTCGCTCGAGGAAATGAAATATTTATTTAAATTTATATTTTCATTTCTTCCCTATTGTGTCGAGGCAAAACTCGGCGTTGAGTTAGATACTCAACACGCAAAATGGGGTACAGAGTGACTTAACAGTAGGTTCCCTTTGCCTACCCTGTGTGTGGGATTCAGCGAGAAGCCTAAAAAAATACGTCAACTTAATACATATTTTGTAGAAAGCGAATTTAAATTAACATTGATTTATTTATTAACCTCTTAAAACTTACATATTTTATAGCCTATTAAAATATTCGTAGAATTAGTCATCTGTAATATTTTTATCAATGGACACGAATTGCCGTAATCTGACTGAATGATAACGGAACTTTTGCCATTGATATCTCGTTAGCTTTGGACGTAAATATCTGTGTATATAAATATATTTCACATCTTTAATTTTGACAGTGTTGTTTCTATTAAGCTTAGTTTGTCTTCATAGCTTCAACTTAATTTACACGTATTTAAGAGGTAACTGGGAATGTAGTGTTAGCGCACTTTGTTCTCTTTAAGGCACAATGCTTCGGCGAAAAGTGGGGATCGGAGTGTCGTAGCTCTAGGTTCCCTCTGCCTACCCTGCCATATGCAGTATACAGTGTAAAAACGAAAACATATATATATATATATATATATGTCTATAGACGATATATAAGTAGTAGTATTAGTGATGTAACCTTAACATGTTAAAAAAAGTTATTTAAAATAGTAATGGCTTGTTTTAAAAATAAAATAAAATAAGTTACTAAAATAAATAAGTTACTATATTATATTTTATGTAAATATCAAATTCAATATCCTAATTCATTTTAACAAAACCAAGACACTTATGTAGAGTTCTGAATTAAAATTACTACGCGATGATGTCACCATCAAAGGCAACGGACTCGACTGGCTAGGATCTTGTTAGATATTAGTAGGTATTTAATGTTTATTAAAAATAGAATAATGTTTATTATAGTTAAATTTTATTTATGTGCCTAGGTTCTTTATGTGGTAGCATGAGGGCAGCCAGAGCGCATGAGCGTATCTAAAGATATTTCCTAGGGAGGTCTGGATTTGTTCGTGTAAATGTCTTTTTTTTTTCAGGGTTAATTTGTTACCAGTAAAATTTTTGGGGTAGGCACATGACTATTATGGGGTGGGCGTGGACGGATTGAAATTTTGATCTCTCAATTTTATCTAAAATACGTACGTAATGATAAAAAATAATATCTATAAAATTCAATAGCAAATTCTGTAGTTTATAAACACAAGTAAATTAATCTACATAATTATAGGTTATACTAAAATATAATTTCGACATTATTTCCAAATAATAAATTTACATAACAAAAATTGTCTAATATATTTTAATTTTCATATAGATAATTATGTAAGAAAAATTACCAGAATAGCCACTACGAAAGTATTCTTGAGATTTGGCTCACGTCTCTATAGTCTTGTAAATGAGCAATTTTATTGTTTTAAACAATATATTATTAAGATAAGTTCTGTATGGTGTTTGTATTATGCGCATAATTGTGAATGCCATCAATTTGAGAGTCGTCAGTCGGCATATTGATATAACTGTTGGGGTCTCGGGAAACGCGGACGCCCACGCGCCGAGCCGACTCACGTACAGTGTACAGTACGCCCAACGAGTCGTGGCCACATGTTGACTCCGGAAGACAATATTGAAAAGTAAGAAAAAATCTTAAAATCAAATTTGCGCAAACGTTTGTAGCTAACTTGAAAGCGGCCACAACTTGTTGACCGTACTGCAATGTACATGCTTGTAGGTACAGTCACGTGCGCGGCGATGGTATTTATTTTGATCTCATTTTCATTTAATTAGTATGTAGTGGGTAAACACTGTAGTGGGTTTTATTATCTTTTATGAAACAACAATTACTTAACTAATTAATGGACTGCTAGAGTATTATACGATGATTAAAATTTTTATTCATATTTTCATTCTCAATGGTATTTTTTTACAATTGTTAACGAAATTAAACAATTAATATTTCTGTTTTGTTCATTAAGTTGTTGTGGTGTTTTATTTATTAATTTTATTTACTTTCATCTTAAAATGTGTTACAAAGATGGAATTTATACTTTTTTTATATAAGTAATATACCTAAGCTAATTTTAGCTCTTGTTTTATTCAAAAAGGCTAAAACTCAAATTTAATAATTTAAGACAAAAAACTTTGATTAACAAAATATTCCAAATCCCTGCTAGTTAAGCTTTAATTTTTGCTGGTTGCACGCGAAAATAGCGAAGAGAGTAAATGTGAAGTCAATTTAATGCATTCATTATTATATATATATTTATATTTATTACAGATTATATATATTTTTCGAAAGTTATCATGGTTACATATATTTTCCGAAAGTCCAAATTTGAGGAGCACATGAAGTTAATAGAAGCGTCATGCTGCAACACAACCTTACTTAACTTAGTGAAATGGTTAAATTTGCTATAGTAAGCCAAAGCTTTCCTTATTAAGACTAGTTTAAATCCTTTTTGGTCATATTTAATGACGAACACAGTCAGTCTTAGCTTGTAACCAGTTTGATGGATAGCAACTTGATGTCTCGTATCAGAGCTGATATCTTAAAGGCAAATCGGTATTAAGAGAAATATATATAAAGTCAGCTGGGGACAGTCGTGCCGCAGGAGTACAAGAGTGTGAATATAAACAAGACAGGTTGTGGATTCCCCTTGAAGAAAATCGCGGTGAGTTCCTCCAGTAAATACGCAGTGCCTCCAGAATTCGGCGGGAAATTCGGAGCGGAAGTGTCTTAATGGGAACGGAGTGTTTTAACACCACGTTCTCACGTGCTATGAATTTATAATCAATATTAAGTGTTTCCTATTGGATGGTAACTATATGAATATAAGTAGGTTTATTAATAATAATTATTATTATTGCACTGTTGACCGGAAGTTAAGTATACGGTATCTTAAAAAAAGGGTAATTATAATATTAACAAATTATAATAATTGTTAAATTTCCATAAGAAATATTTGAGCTTTATTAATAAGATACAGCAATAAATCTATTTTAACATTTGATTATAATTCATTAATAATTTATAAAATTTCCCAAAACAAAAAAAAACGCTTAAATATTTATATAATAATATATTAATAAAACAGTCTTAAACAACGACAGACATTAACAGCTTAAACAATATAATAAACCTTATATCCACTACATAATAGTGTCACACATAACTAATAGGCACTTAAAACAAAAATATGAACGTATCATCTATACAATTGTGAAATCTCTATAGATATTTTGCATTTGATTGTTTACAGCATTCCGATTCGCCATTCGTCTCGTGGCTTTTGAGCGAAGCGAAGTCGGTGAATGGCGAAAATAACAGTAAACTAGTCAAAAAAAACGACAATAATGAAGATTTACTACTAGCCAGTGCAGGTGGGGAGATTGATTGGAAGATAACCTACGCTGGCTCTATTGACCAACGGTTTGATGGTTTTTAGAGTCCCGCACTCACGTCAATCTATATTATTATTTCTTGATATATTTTATATAGCCTTTGTTTTCTTTATTTTAGTCTATATATGTATATAATATACAAAATAACATTCATATATATTACATTATATATTAATTTGTTTTTCGAAAAGTGGGGAACGGAGTGTCTTAACACTAGATTCCCTCCTAGAGTCCTACCTACCTGTGAGCGGGATGTAGCGTGAAGCTGATATTTATCTATTAATTTGTTACTACTAGCCGTTTGGAACTAATATTATTTCATACTTATTAAAGTGATGAATCGTTATATTTGGTTATTAATTTGAAATGTCATATTTTATAAGATATAGAACGAGATATTTATGATAGATAATTATCGTCCTCTCGATGGTGGTCGGTCAGCACGTGCAGACTAAAGTGCCCAAGTCTCAGGTCATACAAGTACTTTGTAAGCAGTAGGTATATAGAGATGATGAATAGCATCGGCAGTGATTACGTGATGTGAGCCCAGCCGGTCCCGATGGACGTGGCCCGCGGGCGAGTAGGCCCGTAGGCTACGCCACTTTCTATGTCTGTGCGCAGTTCGGTTGTTATCGATCTTTTCGTATTATGGTTTAAGTAATTTAATATTTTTTAAGCATTATTTCTATAATTAACTTATGTTTTACAGTTATTTTTTTTATTAAAATAGTATGATCATTTTTGTTTGATTAGATGGTAAAAAATTGTTAATAAAATATCTTAGTTATTTGTGTGTGGGTTCGATCCCCACTCGAAGGCATGAAATATATCTTTAAATTCCATATTCATATTTCCATTTGTTCGCTCTGCCGTCTAGGCACGCTACGCTGTGTCCTTCATGTAACAGGGTAGTCGCCGAATTCTGAAGGCATTGCGTGCTGAGTAGTGGAACTCAACACCGAATTTTGCCTCGACACCAGAGCGAAGAAATTAAAATATTTGCATTTCTTCGAGAAGGAATCGAACCTGTCCCCGCGGCCCTTTGTGCCCCTGCACCGCGATTGGTCTCGCTTTTTTTTGTCAATTTTTACGTTCAAAAATTAATCTGCATTTTTAAAATATCACCATTCCCGTTAAAATTGCTGTTAGGTCATCACGGTCATCAGTCAAAGTTGACCTGATATCTGTCAACTTAAGGGACACACTGAGATCTCAAAATTATCATCTTAGGTACCAATACCTACGTAAATATAAAATTATGTTTTTGAATTAGCATCGCGCTCGTTCCTTCTATCAGTTCCATCTAAATCGGCTTAACTCTTCGTTTCGTTCGGTTGGTGAGGATAGTGCTTCATCACTGCACACAACTAGCACGCACGCGGGTTTTATTATCCTGCACGCACAGATACAGCAATGTATATGCAATTTAAATTTGTGTCGTATTAAATTTTAGTTTTATATTTATACCTGCGGCGTTCAAAGGTTCGAGCTCGTTTGTCATCCGAAAGATAATAGTCAACGTTGGTTGAATCCACAATGTCTCATATTTTCTTCATATTACCTTATTATATTTCAATGGTTTAAATGGAGTTATTATAAACATTTTATTTTGTTTTTGTGTGTTTTATCTATGGGTTGACAAATGAATATCAGTTATTCCTAGCTGTTTATCGATTGTTCTCTGCTTTATCAGGGAATAATTAAAAAATATTTGATTACATTTGTATTGGGGTTAATAAATTGTACAGTTTTTTTTGCAGTTTCACGCTTTATGCCTCAACAGGATAGGCAGTGGGAACCTAGTGTTAAGACACTCAGTTCCCCACTTTCCGCCTAATTATTCAAGCATTTCAGTGGCGGTACTCTACGCCACATTCCCTCGAGAGGGGATCGAATCCACCACCATCGCGTTTACAATAACAATTTACTTAACATAATTGGATAAATTATTGATCAGTCAACTTCAAATAAGATAATTCTGAATGTATATAACATTTCTAATATTATTTTTAACATATCAATTAATTGTGGTTCGCGTATTCAGTGAGTTGCAGAAAGGGAGTTATTTGTAAACTCCAACAAAGATTCAGTCAGATCTGAGGCTGTGATCTTAACTGCTGGGACGCGGAAGCACGGTGAGATAAGCCATGCGTGTCTTTCTAGTGATTTATGTTCCTGCAGCCCGGCTTCCGTTAAGGCTAGTTAGTTAATGGGAACTTGTGGTTTGCTGTAGATATTCACTGAAATTATATAATGAAAATATATTTTCAAATACAACAACTTCAATAAAGTAAGTTTTGTTTTAATTGTTGGTCGGATCGAATGGGGAATTTGAAGAAGTTGACGAAATAAAATCTTTCATTTGACATAACGAGAACGATAAATGTGGATTGCACACCATTGCATGTTCTTCACCATTGATTCATATTGATTGAATTATAGCGCTAAAGGTCATTTCTTACAACCTATGGTTATCCGTAGGAGAGTTCTATATCCTGCCAGTTTTAAAATGGCGCCCCCTAATCCATGCTTGACCTTCTAAATGACTCTCCCTGAGTGATTTGGTGAGACAAGCTTAGTCAAGTGGTAAAGCTTAGTAGGAATTTGTTTTTAAGGATAGCGGTCATGCTCGTTTAAAAAATTACACATAGGTAAGTTCAATTTTAGATTCGGCTCCTGATTGGACCCTAATTATAGATAGATACGTGTGATAGCTTTAGTAGGTACCATCTGATCTAATATTTACATAAGAATCAAATTATATAAAATTCACAAAAAAATCGTATATAAATAATCGAAAAAGGAATTTTAAAGAAAGTAGGAAAAAACTAATTCACAGTCAGATTTTTTTTTATTTTACGAGAGTTAGGGCAAATTCTTCTTCTTCAAATCCTTGGGAAAATTTAAGAAATTAAATTAAATTAATTTTTTTTTTAAACGGAGAGAGATTGCTTCTATATAAATATTAATCTTATATTTAAGCAAGACTTAAGTAGTATAATTCGTGATCTGGCTACTCTGAATTAATACTAATCGATTCAAGCCACCGACTCGCCACCTTCACTAAATCGATCCATTAGGTCAAGGGTCGCCATGATAGACCAGGACGGGTATATTTTTCACAACATCGCTGTGTAATTCTACTCGTAATGCCGAATCACGCCTCCAATAGCAGAGAGGGATAGCAATATCGACGGTGAAAAGTTGGCGAGATAAGCGGATAATGCAAATCATACTATAATAATTGTATTTAAAGTTTGTTTTAGTAATAACAACATTTGGTCACGATTTCGATATTTTGTGCTAAGGTTGTCGGTATTTCACCTCATTGTTGTTAATCATTGTGTTGCTGTTACTTAACAAAATCATTAAAATAATCCACACCGGATTGTTATTGTTGTTTATATTTTCATTACCTCTGATTACCCTGCTAGGAGCGATACGTAAGAATGTTGATTGTTTTTAAGGTTTATACGTTTAAGCTACAATTAGTTCAGAACGCCTGAACTTTTATACAATACGTACCTATTAAAAATAAATTTAAAATATGAAAGTAGAGCTACAAAAATAAATAATATCTTTAAAGATTAACATAAAATATTATGAACAGAATAAGACAAAGATATCAATGTTATATACAACAAATATATGAAGTGTAACTATTACCAGCAATTATTCAAATCTTAAGTATGTTTTAAGTTTTAAATGTCGAGACCTGTATTTGCCCTTGAATGCCAGAACTGTAAACATAGATTAAATAACGGGCACTTGTGCTCTCTAATCTGTCAAAATCAATAGCGAGTTGTGGTCCAATCCGGACTGTTTGCTCAAGATATTTCACATGATAACAGAGCTTGCCTAAGAATTATTATACAAATGTATGTAAAATATAGAAATTTTAACGAGGTTACAGTTTGTTACTGTAATATTGACATTCCATAGACATGTTTCTACATGTCTATCAATTTATCTAATCGAATTATAAAAGTTATAATTCTAAGCCCTAATGGGAACGATCTTAACACTATGTTCCCTCTGCCTACCTTGTTATAAAAAAAAGATGGATTGAAATGTTAAATGGTTCTCCTTGTGAAATTTAAATAAAGAACATCAGATACGATTTGATACATGAATAACAAAACAAGTTTCATAAACAAAAGCGTCTTAAGATTGTGACTTGCGAAAAGTTATCAAAAGCTATGTTTGTATAAACAGAGTGCAATCAATTTAGTCCCCAAATATGTACCGAATTTGGATCGTTCTAGAGATATTTGGGGTATTTTTTATTAAAATAAAAAAAGTAATTAAAATACAGCCTAACTGTTAGATCAACGCTCATTTTTTTATTTTTTCAATATGGCTCAAAGGCCTACTTTTCAATTTTGTTTTAGAAAATTAAATGTTAACAATAACTTCTAGGTGCTAAAATTGGCGATTTTTCCCACGACCAATTTAAAAAACGACTACTACTACTACTAGGTAAAAGTAATCTCTGAAAATTTGATAACCCTCGCTCTACGAGAAAATGTTAAAACATGTACTTAAATCAAGACGCTGCGAAAATGTACCTATTATTCTAATATGAGCATTTCCAAGATAGAAACCGATTTTTTCAGTTTTTTTACTCGCTTAACACTTTCGGGTAGGAGATGGTAGTATCTAATGTTAAGAGTTAAGTCACTTCGTTCCCCAAACATCACCCTTGCTACTAAAACTGCCATCAAAACTGCAAAAGAGGGATATTACAATTAAGATGCCATCACGACATTAAAAGTATTGAGTTTATTTAAAAGAATAATATATCAAAAATTATAAAAGGAAACTAAATAATAATTATACTAAAATTGAATGTAGGTCAACAAATAAAGGTGGGGTTAGCAAAATAGTGTATTTTTTAACTTTATCTTTTGTACTGTAGTACGTTGCAGAAATGATTAGATAATATAAATAGATAAGACGTTAAAGTAAATAGAAGATGCATATTTTTGCTGATAGGAAAAGCGTAGTTAGTCCACATTGCAAATAACTTTGCTTTTCTTTTAGATTCGAAGCTATATTAAAATATTGAAAAAGTAGGGTAGAGATGGGGAATTAAGAGCAATATTAAAAAGTATTTATTTAAATTACGTAATTATAATATCTTAAAATTATTTAATTTTATCATCTTTATCAGTGTGTCTTCGTCTATTGCTGAACATATTCTTTCCAATGTGATGCATGGTATTTAATTAATATTTTTTTTAATAATCATAGAAAATCATGAGGTACTTTTAGGTATTTAGGTACTTACGAGTATTTATATGTAACCTGAATAGAATTGAATTGAATGCAATTGAATTTTTTCATCTTCACGTTCATAGCAGGGTATTCAGAGGGAATATGGGAACATAGTGTCTTAACATAGTATCTTAATACTCCGTTTCCATTAACACACATCTGTTCCCCACATCCCGCCGAATTCTAGAGTGGAGGGACTCAACGCCTTATTACCAAAAAAAAAAAATTAAAATATTTCATTTCCTAGAGTGAGGATCGAACCCACAACCTGTCGCGTTCACAATACCACGCTTGTGCCGTTCTATGACTGTCCTCAATTCAATATTTAAAAAGTTAATCTAACATTTGATACAAAAACACTGAAGAGATATTGATAAAGTTATTAGTAGATAGTACTACACACGGACGAGTGCGAAACATGAAAGCCTTGTGGACAACAAGAACGGGTCCAGGCTGTATCTGAGCGTGTAAAGTGAAACTGTGGCCGTTTATCAATTGCAATTTCATTGCATAGTAGACACCTGCGCGTGTCTTGCTTGCTGGTTCACATATATTTTAATTATATTATCTTTTCTATATATTATTAGGCATATATTATAAAAAAATCGGCACCCATATTAATTACTAGTGGACCCGGACGCGGCTACGCCTGCTTGAATTATAAGAATATTTTCGCGTCGGTCATACTCATACTATGCCGCCCGAAGGCTAGGTCATTTCGAATTAGTGAATTATTTATTAGAATGTTATACAGTAAACTATAATTTTAATCTAGATGAAATGCTGAAAGTGACTTATTTATTTTCATAAGGATGAATATCAAAAAGTCGCGGTAACGATTGCGTAGCGACGCGACGGTTGTTATTAACATGGCAGAATAAATTGCATGTCAAATTAGAAAGTACTTTAAAATATATTAGTTTACATGTGTAATGTAATGTTATATAGCCTATAGCACTTCTGAAGAATGCAGCTTTCATACAAAACAATAACAAAGTAAATCGGACCAGTAGATGCAGAGATCTTAGCGTTCAAACAAACAAACAAACAAACAAACAAACAAACTCTTCCGCTTTATTATATTAGTATAGATACCAACAATAGTTTGAACTTTTTTTATTTTTAATACTTTTAATACTTTTAAAGTTTTAATACTTTTTTAGGTTTAGTTGTAACCTGCACATAGGGTACGGTAGGGTAGACATAGGAAATCTGCGACTTTTTCTTGCAATATTTTTTTCATTGTTTTTTATAATAGTTTACGTAAAACCTTTTGAAGCTACTAATATAATCTCCAATATAATACCAATTTAGATAGGTATTTTTAATCCAATTAAAAATACCTATCTACAAAATAAGTAATTTATGTAATATGGTATTACATATTTAGTATAACCAGTTGGTCGTGATTTGTGAGAAATGATATAAAAATAAACAAATTAATTGTGTAAGATGGCCTCAAGTGAAGATAAGAACAGATGGAAGTCCAGAAAAATATATATTATGGCCTTAATTTGCCATTCTATTGGAATATCGAATATTAATAGCACACCAAACAACGCCATGATTCAAGGAACGATAGGTTTCACTATATTTATTACAATATTTTATATAATTCTTGGCATACCCATGCTATATCTGGAATCCGTCGTGGGCCAGTTTACCAATAGAGACTGCATTGACGCTTGGAAGATTCGGCCATGTTTAGCATTTGTAGGTTACTTGCTAGTTGCTTGGCAAGCTATTGTCCTTATTTATAATCATATAGTGACATCCTTTTTCATGCATTACTTTTTAATAAGTCTCGAAAATCCCATACCGTTCTACACGTGCGGATCCTGGAGTACGAAGTACTGTAAAAGCCTCGCCACCAACTACACGGTCAATCAGGAATGCATCAAATATCAAAATTTATTTTCTTATTGTGAAAATCTATACGAAACGTTTCCGGAATATCAATACTGGCGAAAATACTTGATAGAAAGAAATAATCGAGCTGAAGGTATTGCATGGAGAGTTTGTCTCGCGTCAAGTATTATTTGCTTAGTAATGTTTCTCAGTTGTTTCAAGAGAAATAAATCTTTGAAATGGGTTGTAAGCATCTTTGTCATTTATCCCGTGGTTACCCTAGCGGCGCTGCTAATGGGGTCTATGCTGCAAAAAGGAGTAGTGGCTAAATATGAAGATTCGCTGGACCTAGATTTTAAGGAGTTCAAGAAGAGATTTAGACTATCAAGCCCTATAATGCATGTAGTGTTCAATTTGAACATCGGTACCGGTCTGGTGGTGACGTTGGCGTCGAGTGCCTCATTTCGATCTCCTTGTTTTTCAGATATAGTAATATGTGTTGTAACATGTACGATTTTTACTATTTTATATATTTTAACTATTGCAATGATGAGCTGTCCCTATGCTTTTGAATATGGAATACGAGCCTCGACACTGATGAAGTCCCAAATGTCATTTAGCTTCGAAAAAATTCCTAGACTTTTATATCAGTACCAAAACAAGAGGTTTTATTTAGTGATCGTTTTTAGTTGCAACACCATTTTAGGAATTTCAACAAGTGTTATATATCTTTTTAATATTCTCGAAGTGATTATGAGTAGACACTCCAGATTAGCAAAATATCCAGGTGTGATTACATTTTGTGTTGTTACTTTTCTATTTCTAATAACAATGCCGCTTTTAAATAATTACGGTATTAATGTCCTCGCTTACGGTTTTCGACGATTCGTAACAGCTTTTTCAACTTTTATTGCTATTATAGAATGCTTGGTTTTTGTTATATGGTATGGCATACACAAATTTTCCGAAGACATACATTTTATGTTGGGGATCAAACAAAAAAGTTATATTAAAATATCTTGGTTAATCTCTTTTATATTTTTGATTTACACTTTCATAAATGAAATATACTATCAATTTCTTTCACACGTTGGTTTTATTTATGCAAATGTTGCACTACTATCAATTATTGGTTTATTATTGGTGTTGTTTATAGTAGGATTGGTAATCGCTGCTTTTAAGAATGCATTTCGGAAGCACGTGTCTCTAGACCCAACGTGGGGACCCAAAATAGAAATTTTACAAAGAAGCAGAGGAATGTTTTCAGCACAAGCTATGACCAAAGAATATATTTACAGGCAATATCACCTGCAAGCTGGGATAATAAAACGACAAAGACGATGTAATACAAAAGTGTCGATATAATAAATTATTGCTATAATTTTGTTTATAATTTACATAATAAATTGTGATTGTAAATATAAATAGACTTTCAATTATTTATTCATATATGCTTAACCACGACCCCTTGCCAGATGGGCCGACGACATAAAGAGGTTGGCGGAAAGCGGATAGATCCGAAAAGCTGAGGCTCGAGTGTTGTGGCGAGAATTGGGGAAGGCCTATGTCCAACAGTGGACAAAAGATGGCTGTTGATGATGATGATGATGTGCCTTAACAATATTATTCACCGGGATCAAATGATTACAAAAATAAATCCAATACAAAATATTAGTGTAGTTTGGTACTCCGAATCTTATTAGAATCGACCTAGCACTTTTTAATAACATAGTAGCTTATAAAATTTGACATTAATTACTCCAATATAGTAATTAATCGTTTTTTGTATAAATTCTCGGTGATGTAGAGCAATTCGTTACTTCCAAAATAAATCGATATCAAAATAGAAAACTCTCGTGATGAGTTTTGGAGTTTGGAATTTCTTTTATAATTGTCACTAAATTTTATTTTTATTTTTTAAATTTATTTTTTTATTATTTTTCCTAGCCTGCACCATCCCATTGTTGGGCAAATGTCTCTGTCCACTTCTTCCATTCTGGTCTATTTCGCGCTATTGAGCACAAGTCAGGCTTTTACCTAATGGTCCAGCTCGTCTCGCCATCTCCGTTTTGGTCTGCCAATTCTCCTTTCAGAGCATTATTAGTACACAAAATTCTTGTTCACTAGGTGTTCAGTTCACTAATAAACATAGACTGTACGAAAGATATGAGACTGTTCATTTTAATTTAATATAACATAGAAATTTCACATTATATTATTTTTAACATAACAACGTGAGGGCTATTGTGATGACTCACATATAATAATATACATATTATACCAGTATCTAATAAATTAAAAGTCGTATTATGTATTGCGTAATTTGTGAACTTATGTGAGTCATCATTAAAAATAGGACGACAATGCCTCTAATATTTTTTATTCGTTATAAAGGTATTTGAATTGTTATCTTTTTCAAAAAAAATAGTTCACGTTATATCCAGTATGTAACACGGTAAGCAGAGGGAACCTAGTATTAAGACACTCCATTGCCTACTTTCTGCAGAATTTTACCAGGCATTTCGTGTTGAGTGGTGGAAGTCAATATCGGGCTTTTGCCTTAGTGCTAGAGCCAAGAAATTAATAATAAATGAAAATTAATTCCCCCAAGTCGTAGTCATTCATTATTCTCAATATTTTCTTAAACATAACGTCTCAGGTATAGTTATTAGCAAAAACACAACTCAAAAAGTATTCTTAAAAAGATACTTTGACGACGTTATATTTACGAAGGCTATAAAAAAGAAAGTTAACAATTTCCGCCTCGACAACCGCCTACTCAGCCATCCGACATTTGTGAACAAAAAGAAATAGGTTTATTGGAAAAAAAAAGTGGCGCGCCAAGCTGTCTGCGTACTGCACGATGTCATAATAACGCGAGCCGCTCGAGACTACTTTTGCTATGTAACATATACATTGACTCATTATATAGGCAGTTGAGAAATCATCTCGGTGAGATACGGCAAGTGTTAACTAAATATATCGCGTAGCTAAGGAATCGTTTGATTTAGACGTCTTTAGTACTTATTATATATATTTTTTATCAATTAACAAACACAAGATCAGAATGAAGCCTAAATTATATAAGTAATTATTAGAAACTTTTTATATTTCTTATTTTTGATCTGTGATTATTTTAAAAATGAAAGTTTTTTTTTATATTCAGTTTAATTTACTTTGGCTAATAAAAAATAATATATGATTAAATTGGTTTAACTGATTTCTGAAAAAAAAACTTCAAAAATAATGTCAATATAATAAATTCTACGTTCTACGCTATAAGGAAACCTGTACTAAGATTTGTAACGTTTCCATATCAGCTTACGTAAAAACAGATTATTAAACGAGCGATTATCAACAACAAGTATTAACATTAAAAGAATTCAATTGTGCGTGTGTCAGTAGTCAGTACGGTAAGTTTAGATTGTCCAAAAGGCTATTAACATACAGTATCAGAGACGAGTGCAAATCCAGTTGTGGCATTGCGTCATACATTAGAATGTTTGACCCGGCGCTAGGCCCGACTGTACGACCGACGTCTCTGCGTGAATTCCTACCATTGTCACGACAACTGCAGCTCCAGCTTCCAGCCACTTACTTATTGTTACTTGTTGTTGCTACTTACAAAACTCGATCTTTGAAGCGAAGTAGAACTAGATTTATCTATTCACAGTCGTGCAGTCTTGAACTGCCTATATTTCTTCATGTAAAGATACGAGTAACGATTGCAATGTTAGCCAATTTTACATTTTATGGGACGTTGGAAAGGTATGTTTTGGTATTTGTGTGTATAATATACTTATTCTTATTTATACAATAATTATTAATGTATATATATAATTATTTATGTATATATTAATGTATATATATATATATATATATATAATCAAATTTGTGAACAAACAAATCTTAAAAGCATTAGTATATATCTAACATTATCTCATTAGAAGAGCAGAGTGGTCGCTTAGTCAATTGCACAACAACACTTTTTCCTAAAGCGCCGATAAGGAAAACCTCTAAATTATTTCGTTCAGGGCACCAACTAAAAAGGTTTAAAAAGTCTTGAATGAAATTACGATGGTGTGTTTATCGGGCACGTTAACCTGTCTTGTTCCGCAGTCCGCGTGACCAACATTCAATCGGCACTTGGCGCAGAAGAAACACCAACAGAAGTGACAAGCCAATCCGTATCTGAATATTGTTTGTTATTATTATTATTTTACATAGTATACCCGAAAGAAATGACTTAATTGTGAATTACCAAAAAATTATATCAATTTGTCCAACTAAAGTTAAGCACTAAAATCGAGATTTCTTACTATATTTTATTTAAAAAATAATCAAAGTCTAACACGTTTAAACATTACATAAATATATGTATGTAGAGTTAATGCTAGTGCGACGTTTCTGCAAATTGCGTGGTCTACATCGCCGATCACTTTCGTCGGCGCGCGCGCAGGTGCCCCGCCCCGCCCCGGGCGCCCGCCCGCCCCCCGCCGCCGCGCCCGCGCCCCCTACCCCCGCACCGACCCACTGACGTCGCACCGCCGGGTAACGGTGTGTTTTGTTAAACAAAACTATACGAGTGTGGATGCCTAAAGTGATAGTACCTAATATAATTAAATTAGTTATTAAATATGACTATGTGCTATATAGTACTAACTCTCATAAAATGTAAAGCTGTAAAGTAAGCTTATTTCAGTCTTTACATTTAATTATTTATTTGATTTCTAGATCTTCATCTTTAAGTATAAATTTTAAATATTTAGACAAAATGTAATATTTAAATTTTGTAATAAAAAAAAAAATTTTTTTTCATTGAATGAATTTTCATGGTGAACGTTTTCGTGACTTCTCAAACGATAAGTTGTTTGAATGTGTCAATAAAAGATAACCAACGCAAATATACCAAGGTAAAATGTCGATGACACCTTTTACTGGGACAATGTAGGAGACATGAGGAATACGAAATATTAAGTTCCACACATAGGTTTTTTATTGATAGCAGTCAAATCACTTTTTTAAAATTTTCACCCATATCCCGCAAACAGCAGGTAAGGCAGAAGGAACCTAGTGTTAAGATACTCCGTTCCCCACTTTTCGCGGAATTCTAAAGAAATGAAAATATAAAATTAAATGAATAATTCATTTTCTCGAGTTACAATTAAGCCCACAAACAGTCCCATTTCCAGGCCCAACATGCGCCCCTGAGCAGACTGGCTTCAGAAATATTAAATTCCAGAAATAGATTAAATACTTATAGGTAGGTACATAGCAATCAAATAAAAACTTTTAAATTACACCAAAAGAAATTAAAGATATTATTAATAGAAAGATATATGACGTTATGGTGAAAAGTACCAAAATACATAGTACCACTGACGAGACCGCGTGGAATGCGTGAAGCACTGCCGCGGGGTAGAAAGTAACGAGGTGCCTCAAATGGACGACAGCCCTTTGACGGCTCTCGTATATTGCGATTCCAGGACATTTGTTTTTTTTATTTTATCTTTATATGATACTAGCGGACGCGTGCAGCTTCGCTTGCGTATTTAGGGGGAATTCTAATAACCCATGATACATGTGTTTAATGAAATATTAAGAGTCTAAATTTCAAATTTTAGAAAAATCGGTGGCGATTTAAAGATTTTCCCACACAAACTTTTAACCCCTTATTTGCACCCTTTGGCGGTAAATTCTAGAAAACCAAGAAACACATGTTCAATTAAATATTTTTAAGAGTCTAAATATCAAATTTTATAAAAATCGGTGGCGATTTAAGAATTTTTCCATACCATCTTTGAACCCCTATTTCACCCCTTCAGAGTTAAAATTTTTCAAAATCCCTTCTTAGTGAATGTCCAGATTATGAAAGTAAACATCTGTCCAAATGTCACGTTTCTACCATCAGCGGTTACGGCTGTGCGTGCGTCTTACCTCAGTCAGTGAGGACAAGTCCTTTTATATATATAGATAGATTATTATGATATGTTCGTATATAGAATAATAGAGAAAAAAAAATATTTTTTGTATTTTCAATGATTTTCCTTTTATATTTGCTGTATGTTAAATAGATTGATTTATTATGGCGTATTACTATTGATCAATTTGCTAATATCGATTGGTAGCTTGACGCTGTATCCCGCACAAAAGTAGGGTATGTAGAGGGAATCTGGGAACTTGGTGTTAAGATACTCCGTTTCCTTTAAGACACTTCCGATTCCCATTTTTGGCCGAATTCTGGAGCCTTTGCGTGTTGAGTGGTGGAAGTTAACGCCGCACTTTGACTCATTACCAGATGAAAATATTTCATTTTCTCTACTGGGACAATACCGACAGTCTACCGCGTTTAGACTTGAACGCTTGACGCTCCTGCGCCAAAACTGGGTTCATGGTTAATATTGCTAACATAAGTCAATATTCTTAAGCTACTAGTATTTTAATATTACGATTAAGTAATTATAATATAATACCAAAAAAACTAATCAAATCGAAAATCATCATGAGTACTTCAAAAATTCCGTTCGCGAAGTAAAGGCAGAGCTTTCCATTGAATGGAAAAATGCACTGGAGCCGGTTTCTTACCTTCCGGATTCCCAACCTGCTACTCTAGGTCAGCTGGTGCCGTCTCGCTCGCACGCTCGTACAGAGAGCATTTTGGGTCGCGTCGCCCTAACCTAGATTGTGCCTCGCAGATTTTGTACTGACCGAATATATATATTTTTTGTCCCTATTTTCTGAATCATATTTTTGTATTACTAAATATATTATTATGTTATCGTTTAATATTGTAAATACAGTTAAAGTGACATTTTTAAAGAAAAAACATGAAAATGTTTAGGCAATTTAAAGTTTCTACATGTGACATTTTTGAAACATGAGGCCGTGGTGGCACAGGGGCAAAAGGGTGTAACTGTAACGACGGTTGCGGGTTCGATTCCCACTCGAGTGTATGGTTTACTATTTATTAATATTTTCATTTCTTCAGGTATCACGGCGAAAAGCCTGGCGTCGAGTTCCACTCAACATGCAATACCGCAAAAATTCGGCGAACCCGAAAGTGGGGAACGGAGTGTCTTAATAATATGCTCCCTCTGCCTTCCCTGCTGTGTGGGGCAATTTTTTTTTCTGGATCATATAATAACAGAAGAATAAATATATTTAAGCAATTGCCCCCGTATATAGCACGGTATAAACACGTATAAACACGTATCATAGCGAATCGTTAACTGACTAACAATAATTATTTTAATGTGTTTGCTCCATGCATAATTAATCATATGATAGTCTGCTCTGGACTATAACATGTTGCTTTTTGCTTTAATAGTAATTATCTAAAAGTCCATCAGCGAAGTGATTATTTCATATATTTTACTATCAATTATATAATTCTTATTTTTTTTTACCGTAGAGGGAAGTAGTGTTAAGACATTCCGTTACCATTTTCCGCTAAATTCTGGAAGCATTGTGTGTTGAATGGCGGAACTCAACGCCGCCGTTGGATATACATTTTATTATCAACTATAAAATTCAGGTCTATATTATTTTACAATAATTATTTAATTAAATTAAGTAATAGGTGTAGATGTAGAGATGTCTTTCGTAAAAATGCCCTAACAGACGGACAGGCTGGTTTAAATCGATTTGCTGTAAGTAATTAAGTTGGCCAGCTTTCTCTGATAAATAATGTAAGAACTCACTAAGAAAGTGAGAAAAAAAAAAATTATTTAGTTTAGACGTATTGCTTACTCGCTTGGTGGTTTTTATTTCCAGGAATTTCATATTTTGCAAAAAAAACAAATATGTTATTTTTTTTTATATTCATACACTTCCCTACATTTTTTTATATTTCTAAGACTATGTATTAAGTTTAATATTGTGACAAAATAATGGTGACATTGGTTTCTATAATAATTTATTTCCTATAAAAGTCATCCTTCCTCATCGGTTTCAACTGGTTTATTTAAATTTTACTAAAAATATATTTATTGATTAACATTTTTGTACAACTTGAAATTAACGCGACAGGTTGTGGGTTCAATTCCCATTCGAGGAAATGAAACATTTTATATTTTCATTTCTTCGCTCAGGTTTAGAGGCAAAGCAACACGCAATGCCTCCGTAATTCGACGAAAAATGGAAAACGGAGTGTCTTAACACTAGGTTCCCTCTGATATGCCCTATTTATTCATATTCATATATTCATAATACAACTAACGACTAGTAAACTAGGCATGCTCTCATGTTTAAAGTAAAAATGTAACAAAAATCCCTACAAATATAAAATAAAAAATATTCCTATTAACTAAAACTAACTAAAAACCTTTAAATACGATCAATAACCGTTTGTAACAAAACATTATAGGTCTCAAGCAGTAAGCAATAAAAATTGATGGCCTTAAATGACTCATTTAGTAAAAGATGATGCGTATAACTTACAGCTGAAGTCGTCTAACAACTATCTCGTTAGAGGACACTTAAAATAAATTATGATATATATATATATTTTTTGTAAAAAACAAAAATTTTGTTTTATTATTTGTAAACATATGGTCCTCGAATGGCGACCCCGTCTCGGCAAAAGGAGCACAGGCCACAGGCCCTCCAACCAAGTGGACCGACGACCTTAAGAAGACAGCGGGAATCCGCTGGATTCAAAGGGCGCAGGACCGGACGGAGTAGCGAGAATTAGGGGAGGCCTATGTCCAGCAGTGGACGTTGAAAGGCAGATGGATGAATGGAAACATATGCACGTACATATATAGCTTTCACAGTTTGTACCCTAAAGACTTAGGTATATTTCAAATATTTTTAATGAACACAATATGAGGCATTTCTTACATGAAATGAAATTATATGAAATTGTTAGTTTGATAAGTCAGGTGGCTCACACCTAAGTGACGCTATTAAAGTCAGCATCACGCTGTATCCCGCACACAGCAGGGTAAGCAGAGGAAATCTAGTTTAAGACACCCCTTTCCCCACTTTCTGTCGAATTCTGGAGGCATTGCGTGTTGAGTGGCTCAACGCCGCGATTTACCTCGGCACCAGAGCGAAGAAATGGAAATATTAACGTAAATAAATATTTCACTTCCTACAACGAGTGGGGATCGAATCCACAACCTTCACTTTACAGTTACACTGTTGTGCCCCTTCGCCACGACGGCCTTTACGGTTGCGGTTATTAAATTCCTTTTTTTATTCTAATCAGCAGGGTAGGCAGAGGAAATCTAATGTTAAGGCCCTCCGTCCACCACATTTATTTATCCAGTACTAGTGGGCCCGGACGCGGCTACGCCTGCGAAAATATAAGCCTAAATAATTAAAATGAGTTAAAAAATAATAAAAAGTGGAGATTTATTATTAGAAAAAATACCTGAGTAACCGAAATGAACAAAGAAAAGAAGTAAAAGTAACTAAAGGAAATTCTTAATATTAGAAAAAGTACTTAGGTACTTTAGAGTACTGCGCGTTCTAAACATTTTTCAATATTAAATAATTATTAATTTTTGCGAACAATATTAAATAAAATCCCAAATGATTAAAATTACGATATTTTAAATGTATAACATCGGTATAGATAACCGAACTGAGATAAATTAATTATAAGCAGCAAATAATTACATAAAAATTAACAGTAATTCGAAAATATATAAAAATTTACTAAACCATCAAAGTTCGCGTCGGTCATACTATACCACTCGTAAGCTAGGTCATTTGGAATCAGTGACATCTCCTTAATTATTTATTAGAATGTTATTCAGTAAACTATAATTTCCATCTAGATAAAATGCTAAGAGTGACTATTATATTTATTTTCATAAGGATGAATATCAAATTATAGAAATCATCTAATTTTTGTTAATGTATACAAATCTATATCGGCGCGCGCCATGTATGCATTAAGCAAACTCATTTTGGGTGACGTTTTCTTAAAACAACAAAAGTTGCAAATCGTTGCTTAGCAACGGCGGTTGTTATAAACATGGCGGAATAAATTGCATTTCAAATTAATAAGTATTTTAATATATTGATATATATCGAAAATATTACAAATATGAGAAAAAAAAGTATACTATGTTCATCCCGAGACCCTCAAGTATCTTTATATGAGTATTTTATCACAATTAAATTAGCGGTTTGGGCCTGATCGCGTAAAAGACAGACAGACAGACAGACAGACAGAGTTACTTTCGAATTTATAATATAGGTATGGATTAACATATAAAGTAATAATGTCTACTTGGTTTCAATACACACATTTTTTAAACCATTTCGATGATTTCAGGTCAGGTTGTTATCAACAAGTAGCCCCAAAATTCTATTTATGGCTGCATGATATTCACTTGACAGTCTAGACTTTTCTGTAGATATATTTAAAAAAGTAAATATACAGAACAGGCGAGCGATACGTGTTCAAATCAACGAGGTTTTCTTTAGTTTACTTATTGATACCATGATAAGTTAAGTTTCCAACGACACAAGTACCTAAATGCTGTCGTAAATTGTTGTTTGAACATCGATATACTGAGTTCGCGGATTTTAACATTATCAATGGAGTTAGTACTAGGTATTTTCCATATTTTGTTGATGCAATCATCAATGTTTAGAATATAATATACCTTGGAGAGGCCTATGTCCAGCAGTGGACGAGGACAGGCTGATGATGATGATGAATATACTTTTCGGCAAATCGTTTTCAATTTACAATACTTTAAAGTTAAAGAAAAATATATTTGTCAACTAAATTTTTATATACAAATGTATAGCGTTCTGAACCGGTGTCAATGAAAAAGGTAACAGGCTGACCGCGTTTCCCCTTTGGATAGCAATACTAATATTTTATTGGAAATAATGACCAGTATTTGGGTCACCAGTCACATCTTATTATCTTTACTTATAAGCTTCATATATTTTTTCTCTACAAGTTTGTATAACAACTATTATTGGTAATAAATGGGCGAAACGTTGATTGATTCGATCATTTTTGTTGTGAACTCTTGTTATAGAAAATTAAATTAAACAAAATGTTTTAACTTTGTTTTAACTTAACTGTTTTTATTAATGACAATGTTTAAGAGGCCGTCGTGACGCAGCGGCACAAGGGTGTGACTATGATGTCGGTTGTGGGTTCGATCCCCACTCGAAGAAGTGAAATATTTATTTACATTTACATTTATATTTCCATTTCCTCGCTCTGGTGTTGTGGCAAAGGGCGGCGTTGAATTCTGCCACTCAACACGCAATGCCTCCAGAATTCGGCAAAAAGTGGCGAACGGAGTGTCTCAACACTAGGTTCCGCCTGCCTACCCTGCTATGTGCGGGATATTTCTATTTATTAAAGTAATAAGTATTTCTTATACCTTTTGTTGAAATATTAACATTGTAATGGTTAATCAGATAATTTCTTATTTTTTTATTTTATATTTTTTAGAATTTAACCAAAAATGTTTATTATAGATAAATATAGATTTTTTCCTGAACTACTACAACCTGTAGGTTCTAGCGGCCAAATTTCATAACTCTATGGCAACCGGAAGTACCCCATGAATTTTTACTCCCATCCCAAAAAATGCGTATTTCGATACTTCCAAATACGCATTTTTTGCGATATACATACATAGCCATATCTTTTTTGTTAGTAAATGTAGAGTTTTTTTTCAGGAAATTATGGGGGCATATATTAGAGTATCAACATAATTGAAGTTAAATCATTTTTAGTAGCTCTGTTGTCTTTTGTCTAAACCTTATAATTAGAAATGAGCAAGCATCAAATGCTAAACAAAATAATAATTCCTTTAACAACAATACGAAGCACAGATACTCAAAGTAACAAATACCTCCACATATACATACATAACATACATTAGTTGGTACATCACTACAAACCCATAATCGATCACGTATTGAGCTCGATCATTGTATTCGTCAGTTGGACCGTGAATCCTGTCAGTACTCCCCCTTCCACCCTCCCGACCCTCTTCTTTATATGAATCTCATTTACGTGTGCGCTTACGCAACAGAGTAAGCCCGTTGAAGTGTGTCATGTTAATTGATACCGGGGACTACTGTGCTGGAATTGGACTACTAGAAAATTTGTTGTTATTTCATTAAAAATATTTTTTTTTTGGAAGCATTTATTAATGGACTTTTTGATAATTATAGCATTAACTGTATCTAGCTGTAGTAAACTTAACTGTGTCTTCCAATAATTTTAATAAAATGTTAACTTCCTAAGCCAATTTTATTTTTATGGCACTACTGCATTTTGCTGGTGTAATCTCAATATTCTTATATATCTGTAAGAAGTTGTCTTAGTAAGAGAATCATTGACGTTTCTACTGTACATGAAAGTATTAAGGATGTTTCCTTCTTACAGAAAGAAAGAAAGTTAAGTGTGAGTCGGATTCGCCCACCGGAGGCTTCCGTACATATTTCAGGATTATAGGTCAACGGGAAATACAATTTATATATAACGACTTAGGGATTTAAATATGTAGTATTAATTCAAGGCTGATCCCTAACACGATCTTGGCATAAATAGTTTTAACACACCGCCATATGGACAACAAAGTGATCCTATTAGGGTTCCGTGTTTCCCTATTTTGGTACGGAACCCTAAAAATGAAATCATATTACCCTGCAGATGTTTAATATACTAAGAGAAAACGTATTGATATACCTGGTGAGATTAGAAGCAAGGACGTCAACGATAGGTACCTACCATGTCACAGAGCACGCAGCTCTAATGGTGCGTTTAATATTATTTTACACGCATTGGCATTGGCCGGAAAATGCGACGTCGAGTTGGTTACAGTTCGATACGTGTAATTTACATTCAAAAGGCCCTTTTGTTATACAATAAAAAGTGATTTTTTGTAATAAAAATTTCAAAAATATTATTAAGCCCGTAAAGCATGTCGATAGTTCGACTTAAATAATATAAAGTGCAGGAAACGTTATTAAATAGATATTTATCCTCGAGAAGTAAACACTAATGACTGATATGATCGATTATAAATAATATATTTAAATTTAAATGAATCCTGTATATATTAAAGTAGTTTAAGAGAGTCACTCATGCGAGTACGCGCCCCTCGCGTGTCCGTTGATAACAGAAAGCATTCACTTACAACGCAGTTACGTACAAGGCCTTCTCGCTTTATCAAACTATTCATCGGAATTCATACTTCGTTCGGGAAATAAATAGTTAACAGCCGCTGTTAAATGCAATTTTTTGTTCGTAGGCAAAAAATATACATACACATATCAATAAGTATGGATATCGTGCTATGCTATCACAACTATAATTTATGTATACTTATAATAAAATTGTAAACGATCGGTGTCTGTACATGGAAGGTAATAGAATCCAAACGATGATTTTTGTTTGTTTGTTTGTCGGTTTGTCTGTGCATTTGTTTACGCCAATATCATAAACCGATTTAAATTCAGTTTTCACTATCTATTATAGCAGACTTCCCTTAACATTTAATGTTTTTTTTTTATTTCAATCGTTTCACAAATGACAAAAATATCACGATATCACATTTGCATGCCATAATAATGTTACAAAATAAGTGCTTTATCGAATTATATAAAACTTTATTTATCAATGTATTAATATGGTCTTAAAAATGTTAATATTATTATGTCACTAAAGTAAATGAGAGATGAAAAAATAAATAATTGTGTAGTACAAGCGGACGAAGCCACGCGGAGGTCGCTAGTACGTGATATGTATGTTACATACTGTTATTGCTTAATAAATTCATTAAGGTGGAGTATATATAACGTGACAATTCTTTATTTGGTTCAAAACGAGCCATCAGTTTTTTTCCCGTTCATTTGCAAGTTTATTTATTTTTGAACTATTGTACAAAAAACTAACATTTGACTATATCATGTAGAATACGAATAATAATTTTACTTTCCTTTTTATTATGTACAAGCTTTTGTTTTTTTTTAAATTAAATTACAATTAAGAATTAAATTTTCGTCCTTTTTCGAGGACAACGGTACACACAAACGTAAAACGGGACGCCTCGTTCTAAACGAGACGTCTGATCACATTAAGTACAAGTCAGCAAAGCGACATCATTACCACTTCCACGCTAGAAATAGAAAAAAAAACAAAAATTAAATATCATCAAAATTGCACGGGAAATTAATATAATTTGTTGATCGATCGATCGATAATAATTTAATGTCGTTCGTACCCCATACTCTCTTACATCGATTCCCATGCGCGACACGGTGCCTGCCCGCCTACAATGGTGCCCGCACACGTTATGTACCGTGTAAATTGTTACGATACTATCAATCTACTCATATTTGTCATTCATATATTAAAAGGATTTAAACGCTTAATGAAGTTATAAGCTAATTATTACCATTATGCAGCCAGTCTTACGCGAGGGACCGTAATCACGATTAATTATGGGTTCGATTTCCACTTGAGGAAATAAAATAATTAACATTTTCATTCCTTCGCTCTGGTGTCGAGGAAACCGCGGCGTCTATTTCCGCTTAACGTGCAATGTCTCCAGAATTCGGTGGGGGAACGAAGAGTTTAACACTAGGATTGATAATGCTCAAAAAAAAAAACAATAACAGTCCATATATTATTATAGTTATGAACTATTATTTATTATATTGATCCCATAATACAACGTATCGGTCTCGCGTGGTTACTTTTTTGATATAAGTTTAAACAATTGTTATACTTATTTGATTAGTTTTTAAATTTTGCGTATTTATTTCTTATCTTTAGGCTTATATTGAAGCAAACGACCGCCCAATATCAATTATATTGGGCGGTCGTTTGCTTCAATCTCATATAGCCCAAGATCTCAGAGCTGCCAGACGTACGTCATTTTAGCGAAATCTTGAGAACTATTAGTCTAATTAAGACAGTGTGCCTACTCACTAACTTGAAAGTGGGGACCTTTCAGAGGTAGCGCAAAATAACGGTATATCTCTGTCTGGGAAGATGATTATGTCATCGGACTGGGCTAGGTGCTTAAGTAATATATTTAAAATTAAAGCTAGCTAGTTTAACGGCATTTGCCCCAATTATGGACAACCTTTTGGACGTCTGGCAGAAGTAAAGGCTCACGTAAAAGGTCTTGTAATAGTAAATATACATTTTTTACATCATTCTTAATATCATATTTAAAAACGATCGTTTTTACTTTATCGTAGCTGGACGTATATCTTAAGTTGGCGCTATCTCCGAAAGGTCCCCACTTTCAAATTAGAGAGTATGCATATAGTCTTATATATTAGATAATTAATCCTCAAAATTTCAGCTTTGCTAAAATGACGTAGGTTCAGGGGCCCTGGGATCTCGGTCTAATATATTAAGTTCCTAATATTAACGAGTTAATCTTCTATCAGGCTACTTTGAAGATTTGTTCATGTAATAATGAAAGGTACCTACGACGTGTTGATCTATGTAGTTATATGTAGGATTATTATATTTTTAATCAATGAAAAACAGCTTTCATGTTCAATTCAATATTTGTAAAAAATAATAAGAAATTGTGTAATAAATCTCAGCTTAGAATATTTATTATGTGCCTAAGTAAATATGTAGTAGTGTGTCTATGCAATGTATTTATAAGTAGGCTTACGATAGCCTGTAGAATACAAATAAATATTTAATATCTAAACAACAATATTCGATAAAGCAAAGAAATAAATTGAATTATTTTTATTAAAGATAATAATTTAAATCAATATTGTAAATTAATATGTTTTTAATTAAATTCAATCTATTTTATTTAATATAATAAAGTGCACACAAACCTGCATCTGAAACCAGGAGTCGAGGAGGCCGGCGGCGTGTGGAGCACCCCAACGGCCGCCGCCCGGGACTATCTATAAAAATATAATTTAATCGATATATTTTGTGTATAATATACTGTATTCATATGACGAAATTAGTGTTTAATTCTAAGTAGGATGACATCTGTTAATACATTGAAATTAACCGAATGAATTTACGAAAATGAAATTTTTCTTCATAGATCCTTACAGATTACTACATTTTTTTTAAAGCCTGTTAATTTACTATATTTTTTTAATTAGCTGTAGTAGTACTTCCTCAAGGTCGCAACTATTATAAGAAACGCCATTAAAATATAACCACATACCTATTTAACTCTCGACATCACCTATGCCGCTTGTTTGTATCGAAATATTTACAACTGACATTCAATAGATTCAGAGCCGTTCAGCTAATATGCTAATTTGAAGAATAAGAAAGCTCGAAGAGCCTATTGTAGATAATAAACGATTAACTCCAACCGCATATAACTGTACTTTTATTATTTATTCTTTATAAAACTGGATTTTAGACACTCACTAAAATTGGTAATGCGTTTGGCGTTGTGGATGTGATAGACTTTATTATATGCATAAATATTGTAAACTTTACTTTCGTGACAGGTATACATTATACTAGCGGCCCGCCCGCGGCTTCGCCTGCGTGAACTACGTTATTATTAATTTCTGTCTCCATGAGTACCTACGTCCTATAAGTGACGTCCATGCAAAATTTGAGACTTCTAGCATTTGTAGTAACGAAGTTTCATACAAACTTTCAACCCCAAAAACAACCCCTTAGAAGTCGAATATTGCAAATTCCCATCTTGGCGAGCACCTACGTCCTATAAATAACCTCCGTGTACATTTTGAAACTCCTAGCTCTGGTAGTTTTTGAGTGACCTTTCGATTTTATATATATAGATACATAATTATATACATTATATACATAATTATACGAATATATTTGTATACATTTTTATTTCTGTGTTGCATTGGTATATGTACGTACTTCATATTATATAGTACCTTAACAAGTTAGTAATTGAAATCGCTGAAGTAATTAACTAAGAATTAACGGAAAGGGGCGTCAAATATGACGTATAATTTAAAATTATAATTATTATAATTTAAAATTTAATTATTTTATTTAAAATTTAATAAATATAATTTATATTTTTTAGTTAACATCGTCTCTACTTTATCATTCTACTCTATTGTTACCAGCGTATGCTTCTTTATATAACAATAGAATGCTTAACGGCATGTCAGTATGTATAATACATAACGAGTCATTAAAATATTGTCTATATGTTTACTTCATTAAATATCAAAAATACCATATATAACGCTAAAATAAAGACTTTTCCATTATATAGTTTCCATTTTCTTCTTATTGATTATGGAAAAATTACGTTTCTATACTTAACCACAAAAAAGCGTGAAAGTGTAAAAGAAAAATATTTTTAATATAATTATTCTGCTTATTTACACTCACTTTATATAAATATTGTGGACATTTAAATTAGAATATAGTGTAAAACATTGATTTTGTTTTAATATGCGTACCGTCGGACGGCGTTGATGTCTTTTGTATGCACACACGATTAATGCTTTAGTTGAGCTTACCGTTAAAGTTACTAAAAATGTTTTCATTATTGTTTTAAGCGTCAATTTTTAAGCGTCAAAATTTATCTCTCCTCTCTCCTTTGTCTTTGTTATATAAAACAGAGAGAATACGTCTAAAACGAAAATACAAAAATAGAATTTGTTAAAAAATATACTTAATCAAATTAAAATTACTATGAAATAAATGAGAATCGTTAATTTGATTTTATATATAATGGAGAATCGTCCAAATTTTGTAAATATGCATAAAATATGTATATTTTACTATACACAGTTATACAGCTTGTTAATTGTTGTTGTTTTTTCTCGTTGTAGTTATAATTGTTTTGACAAATAAGTAATACTTCTAAAATAGTAGAATTATTTGAAGTTCATGTATATATATTATTAAGTTTATTATTTCAAACAAATTATAAAATAATATAGGTAAACAATACTCGCTGGTATTCTCGTGTTTTACAATATCGCTAGCGCGAACTATGCCGCCGGAAAACACTTTCAGTGTTGGGCTTTCAACAGATAATATTACGTTAAATTTCCGCCAATAATCATTATCACGTTATGATATGTTGGTAGTTGAAACGGATGCAATCTGATAATATTTAAAAATAAATTACTATACATAAATAAGTATTCATTAATTATATATTAGCTTATAAAGGAATTTACTCAATTCTTTTTTTCTTATTAGTCCTCCGTTTTTATTTTACTGA
The DNA here is from genome assembly GCA_018249835.1 of Heliconius besckei. Lineage (NCBI taxonomy): Eukaryota > Metazoa > Arthropoda > Insecta > Lepidoptera > Nymphalidae > Heliconius > Heliconius besckei. The sequence goes on along the minus strand of DWNA01000173.1, from coordinate 4,765 downwards.
AATATATACTGATCAATAATGTCAATATATTTGTGCATTTATACAATTTATTTATGTATTATTAAAAGATTGAATAAAAAAATAGATTCAGTAATTAATGTCAAAATGTTCAAGAACATCGCACTAGTGAATTAATTTAGTCACTGTCACGTTTACTTGGTTTGGATTAATTATTTACGTGTAAAGTTGGACATACGTCGTCCTGACAGCCAAACTGAGCCGTCAGTACTCTCAGAAGTCACGGCCGGTACAGTAGCAGCTACAGCCTACTGGAGTTGCATGTATTTGTGGTGTTGGGTGAAGACGGAGGATGGTACCTGGTCGCCCACGAGGTCCTCGACAGGTGTGATCGCGCAGCAGGCCTCCATTCCCGGCTGTGCCGGGTGCCGGGCGTCGCGGAGAACGCGAGGTCGCGAGGTCGAGCACGGTCGGAGCGCGCGGTGTCGGCGCACGCCTGCGCGCACCCACTGCGCGGGACCGACTGTGGCGGCCGCCGCCCGCCGCCCGCCGCCCGCCCCCGCCTTCGCCCGCGCCCGCGCCCCGCTCCTGATAGTGCGGCCCGAAGCCCCGGCGACCTCCTTCGCGGGGTTGCAATGAAAGTGATTAGGCTCTTGCTCCACTCGCCGCTGATAACGAGGGCTACGGGCTCCGGGCTTCGGGCTCCGGCGCTGCATCGCTCCTATATACGAACAGACATACCTATCACCAAATCAGCAGTTAACACATTAAAACATTCACTGTGTACCTATAATATATACCTAGTATACCTATTGTATTAATATTTGGTAATAATTTCATATGTTAATAAAATAGTACTTAGAATTAGAGTGTCTTATATCTATTTAAAATAATCAAATTGCATTGCTTATGGAGAGTCAATACTCATCTTCAAGTATATTTACTTACCTAAAATTTGGAACATTTCACTTATTAGATCTTTGTCTAGCCACTTTGCCTAAAAAGTTCCCCCATTTTTACAAAACTTTTGTTCAGTAAAAATAAATAAAACTTCTAAAGTAGATTTTTTATCCACCCTTTTTTATCATAGTTCTTAATATATCCTTGTGCAAATTTCATAAGTTTGAAGATAATTTATAAATAGCCTGTATAAGTAAATAAATATTTATACATATATATAAACAATTATTGTACTCGTATGTCGTCCGTCCTGTTAGAAGAGGACTAAAATTATAATTACGGAAGAAAAAAATAAATAAAAAAAATTGTGAAAACTTAAAAGATTACAGCAAGTTGACAAAATAGAAACTAACCACCCGTCTCCATTTTTTCTGGAGCAAATCCACTAGTGAGCGATATGTGAAATCACCAGATACAAGTACTATTATAAGGACAGTTTCTTATCAGTGCGGACCCGTTTGTATTAGATTTACCTACACTCATACAATATCTGTATGTCTTCTCGTTTCTGCTTTCACTACTCGTAGTTGCGACTCGGCTGTTGCCGTTCTTCTTATAGCTTTAGGCCGTGAATAGACTGGAATAGAAACCTAAATTATTAATAAAATATTTAATATTACATTATTATTATTATTATTTTAAGAAAACTTAATTTACTTATTTCGTAAATTATTTTTTATTTGTCCTTTTCACACTTAATTACTTTTCTATGTTATCTCTCTATAGTAGTATTATTTTTAGGGAAATTAGATAATATGTATGTATGTATCGCAAAAATTATGAATTAAAAATATATATATAATTTTAGATCGGCATTTGGCATATACCTGCAAATATTAATCATATAAGTATTTATGTAAGTAACAAACAGGTAATAATTTTAATCCGTGTAAGTGATATGCTAAATCCAGCTTAACTATATAAAATAGTAAACAAATAGCTGCTTTACGAAAGTAAAGTTAGCTATTTAAATGTATATCTTATAGAGATAAACGTATATAATATTCATATTGAAATACGAAGACCACACTGAAATACATACAGTTACATGTTAAGACACTCCGTTCCATACTTTCCGCTGAATTCTGGTGTTGAATGGCGGAACTTAACGCCGCCCTTTGCCTCGACACCAGGAAAAGCTTTTACTTATGTATGCATTAATATTTCATGTTACGTACATGACATATATAGGCAGTTTGAAAATGTGAGTAATGAGTATACTTTATACTTCCTTATTCCGTAAGATTTGATTGTGCTGACTTTTTAACAGTAGATTGTTGTCAAACCTAAAAAAGCAATTGTTTGGCAATTGAGAATTTAGGGCTTCTAAAAATGGCGTAGTTTTAATATTGAAATGCAAAATGAACGAAAGATTTTTTGTCGTCTGCATGTCATTTATCCGGCAAATAACAAGGTAGGCAGAGGGAACATGGGAAGCCTAGTCTCGTCACTTTCCACCGAACTCTGGAGGCATTACGTGATGAGTAGCAGAACCCAACACAGCGCATTGGCTTATTGCCAGAGCGAGGAAGTAAAAATAATAAATATTTGATTCCCCAGAGTGCGAATCAAAACCACAACGGCCTCGGACGAAAGTTTAAAGTTTTATATTAAAAAGCATCGTTATGTTTTAAAAATTAAATAGAACAGAGTGACTATACACCAGAAATAAACAGAGATATCATAAAAGATAGATGAGTTCTAAACTAATATATAACTAATTAGCAATTTAATTTCTTTGATTTTTTTTTTATAATTCTAAAAGAAAAATTGTAAGCGCCTGTTACTCTAATACTAATGTAAAAAGGAGGCCTTTATTTTCGAACAGTAGATATTCGGTCAAGATGAATGATTGCTAAGCTATTTGCTGCAGGCGTATAAATATTATATGATAAAAATACAGTGGACCCTCATGATATAGATGGACTTGTTGAACTGCGTTATAATAAGGGCATCATCAGGGTAATCAGGTATCTTGTAGGGTAATTAGGCATCTCTACTACCAAATCAAGCAAGTATGTAATTATATTTTTCTTAATATTTAAGTAAACTTAGGCGAAAATAGTTGATTAATTTAGTATCTGTGCTTGTCTATACTGATATGTACTAAATGAACATTAATTTAAATCATTTGACATTTTATTTGCTTTTGTTGACAAAAAAAGAAGAAAAATGTCTGGTTAAATATTTATCAGGGTTTATCAGGCTAAATGTGGTTTTTCCTACTTAACCTTAACTTCCTCTATCTTCCAGTGAAAGTCTTATAAAAATCGATTCAACACTTCTGGAGATTATTCTGGACAAACAAAAATTACGAATAGACAGACAAAAATGTTGTAATTGTTTATTTTGTGTTTCCGTATTGTGTAAGTAACAACTATCTGCACTTGAAAAAACACAGTTATATTAAAGTCACAGAAAGATATCTAATCAGAAGAAATGTTAATATAAACGTAAATAAATATTTTAATTCCCCGAGGAGGGGAATCGAACCCACAACCGTCGCGTTAGTCACACTCTTATGCCGCTGCGCTACGACGGCCTCTAAAAATAGAAATTTAGTAAATTTTAAATAAAACAAATAAATTACATAGGTATTACCTCAACCCCAAAATTTTATTAATTAATTGACCTGATTGAGTTAATTTTAACACAAGAATAAATAAAAATCGAAGTAGAACTACTTAATATATTTTTATTAAGCAAGAGAATTTTACATTTTTAAATATAAATTGTTATAAAAATACATTACAAAAATATTTAAAAAAATACTCTTGCGAGGGCGTGACAAGGGTCAAAGCCATCGGTGGCTAGGGCTCCAGAGAGTGGAACCTCTGCACAATACGCGCCGTCTCAAGTAAAACTGCCTTCTGTATCCGGTTCTTGATCCAACAGTTAAGCGATAGCCTCTTAAGATGTTGGTCGAGGCTTTTCGCTATTAAACCGTTTACTGAAATCACTATCGGCACAATGATAGTCGCATTGACATCCCACATGGCGGTAATCTCATGGGCTAGGTCCAAATATTTAGATTGTTTTTCTTTTTCGGCCTTCACGAGTTTTTCATCATGTGGGATAGTAACGTCAACAATCACTGCGCGGCGCGCCACTCGGTCCACTACTAGTACTTTATAGTTTATAGTAAGAACAAACAGAATTATTATATATAATATAAATAATTAAAAGCAAAAAATCTTTTTTAGAAAAAGCTTTTATTTAAGCGCTCTAAAAAGGAGAAAATATAATTTTTCTTTTAAATTTAATCTTCGTCAACTCTTAACCTCATTATACACAATTTATATGACGATAAAACTTGTCGCGCTAATCAATACTTAATTAAATTGAAACTTAGCAGATTTTATGTAATTAAATATGTACTAGTTTATTAATACAAGTTAATCGCGCGACATGTAACATACGTACATTACAAGTTAAATAAAAGCTTTTAAAAATACATTTTAATATCTAGAAGTTTCATTTATAAAATTATGACAGTATCGAATGTTTGCGGGTGGATTTGCCTAGCGACTAACCCCGTGTCAATATAGGAAAAATTGAGGGTATTGTAAAAATAAATATTAATATTTTTAATATACAATATTTTTAGTCTAGGAACGGTTAACCAAGGACGCTGGTCGTGACACTTTTAGCAGCAATTTAAAAAAAACCGTTGCACCCATCGCCTGCCTTAAAGTTACTATCGCTAGAATAAATGAGAGATTTCAACCTTCAGAGTTTTTCTTCTTTATCCGTTCTGTAAGTGTTAATTATTATATTTGCTTAGATTCAAACTATATACCACAGGGTAGGAATGAGAAACCTAGGCACGCGTTCAGTGGCGTGGCAT
>DWNA01000172.1:0-34405 GCA_018249835.1 Heliconius besckei | reverse complement strand
AAATCTAAAATATTTATAATTCAATAAGTAAGTATGTTACACTTCTTTTCGCCTAACCATGCATTGCTTGAACCATAAACAAAAAATAAATGTAAACAAGGTATTATTGAATGTTGTTGTTGTTGTTGTTGTTTTCTTATGTGATCAACAAAGAACTAAGGACTTTAAATAATGTTAGTCACATAAATTTTCTTGAAGAATTGAACAATTTCCTAGTTACCTAGTTACCTAGGAAATTGTTCAATTGTTCAAGTTCCGAAAGTGAAAATCGCAAATATTTGTATTGCTCTTCTGAATTACTAAGTAGTGCAGTAATAATAACTTTTCTATAAAAATTCAAACAAAATGTTGGTTATGCATTTTTTAAATGTGTATATAATCGATAACTACTCTTATTAGTAGTTCAAAGTGGCCATAAAAGAAATTTGCAATTTTTCACTTTCGATACTTTACCTAGGGACCGTCGTATATTATCAGTAATGTGTAACGAGTTTTTTTAACTCTTTATAAAAAGAAATACTGCAAATTAACAAACATTACACACAGAATACTAATTTAATTATCTTAAAAGTGAGCCTTGATCAGATAAGAAAATTTTCAGTCCACAGAACAAATATCGAACAAAATATTAATTGATAATTAAATACAGTTCAAGCAACAAAAAGAGGCTGAAGTAAATTATTATGAGTCCAATACAAAAATAATATGAAATACGCAAAAAAATCGAATCTTTCAATATCTTGTGAGATATTGAAAGAATATTCATATTTAAGAAATATTCTTTTCGTCATTTATGTACTTCAGCCTGCACAGATGATTTGAACGATGACAATGGTTCAAATAGTAGAAAGAGATAGAGATTCAAACTCAACAGTGATCACAGGTTGCCGGCCAGAGAAGTAGATCTTACTAGACGATAAACAATAACAATACTGAAACATCTATAAATAATTAGCTTAGTTTACAACGCATTACGAGTATTTCCGCGAAACGTCCTCTCACCGATAGAAAATTTTTCATTCTTTCGTCTAATATCGCCTGACGCTGGTTCCTCGTGCCTCCGGGAGGTCTATCTCTAGCGTCACCTGCGAACAGTGCATGGCGGTGAGGGTGAGGGTGAGGTGCAACGCGCGGAGCTTAGCGCGGTACCGGGCACGTGGCAGGGGCGCGCGAGACGCTCGCGGCCTTATACTCATATATGTATAAGAAACCACTAGTGTTATTGTATAACCTGCTATCTCTTTAGACATCGACGATCGTACGAATATTATACAATCATTAAACAGGCTCAATATCTGAAAAAAGATTACTGTTTACACAACCAACAAACAAAATTATCACAGATATGTATGTATATTCAGAATACTTACTGATTTATACTCTCTTATAAAAATGTAGATACTAAATGGACAGACATGATGTTAACATAAAATATGTATATGTACCTATGAACAAGTTCAGGTGCTCTAGAATATAATATTGTGAAATAATTACCATATATTTTTTCATTCAACAACCTGTTACCAACTAAACTCTACATTTGTTCATAAATTTCACACCTCGCACGGAACACCTTAACTTTTTACTGCATTATGTTGGAAAATAGACATTTTATTTCAATTCTCTATGAATAGACGCAGTATGATAGCTTTACGGTAAATATTTGCATGTTGTACAGTGTAGCTGTTGTGTTGGGTGATATAAACAAAATCGCTGGGATGGAAGGGACTAGTGAATAGGGGGGACAGGCCAGCGCTGGGAGAGCGTGCTCACTTACCACGGTCGCGGTACTCGTCGTTCTCGTCGGAGATGCATTCCGGTACCTCATCGTCTGATGATGATGACCGAGGCGGCAGAGGCGGATGAACACCAGAGTGTGGAAGCGGTAGCAGCTGCGAGGGCGGCAGAGGTAGACCGGAGTCCTCTACTCCGTATGCCGCCTTTTGTCGCGGATGCACTAAATGTGGGTGAGTCCGGGCCAGCCCTTCCAACTCCCCGTAACACCGTGCTTCCTGTTGACTATATTGTCGACGTAGAGCACTTCCCGTCCTTTGAAGCGGTAAATTTTCTTTTTCGGCAGCACTGTGTGCTCTTTCTAATTTGGGTCTTTTGTCCAACGAAACGTCGGCTTGAGGCGGTAGCCCCCTTAAATCAGATTCCATACGCCACAACATTGAATCTTGACCGGCGCTTTTATGTATCCATTGACCGGTCTTTGATAAAAGCTCTTGTTTTTTGCGACAGAGTATGCATACCCATATTACCTGTAAATTTATGTTACCTAAAATATCCTGGCAGCAGTTTTCTTTTTCAAAAAAGTACCGACAAAAAATATATTAACGTGTACGATGGTGTCAAATAGGATCTAATAATACCTTTACCTACTCAAACCTATGTGATATTCAAACTAGTTTTGCTAAAATTTATCGAATAATATTCGAAAACATGCAATTGGCTTAATTTTGTTGTAGATAAAAAAAAATTTTTTGAAGAAATTTTAGTGCATCTGCATTAAGTGAGAGTGTTGTACCAGATTATCTAAATCAGCTAAGGGAAACAAGTTATGAGGAACGGCAAGCAAAATAGCATTGAGACGGTGAATTCTAAATTTAGCAAACTGTGTAATCTTGATACCTTATTAGAGCGTAAAGTGACCTTCCCTCCACACCTGGCGCAGCACCTGACTCTACAGTAGTGGCAGGAGTGACCTACTCCATCCGCAAACTTGGTCTTCAAGCAGATGTGGCAAGTGGCTGCCAGCTCTACGCCGGCGGCGCGCTGCATTTCATTTCTTGTACGAATAGTTTGCTCTAATACGGCGACTTCGTCTTGTTTTCGTCTGTACGCAGCGAAAAGTATTATCGCGTTAAATTATTGTTAGATATTTTATATTATTTTATGTTATTGCTGGAAATTGCCTTGTTAAATTACAATATTTATAATAAATTATTTATTGATTAATATAGATACTTATAAATGGTAATAAGGTTGTCCAAAGATATAAAAAAAGATGTACCCTTCTATAAAGGAATAACACTATTAATAAAGGTATCTCACACATTAATATTTGTAACGTACAAAGATATTTTTATATTATTTCTCGTGGAAATTACGAGAACTATTATTATTAACATAATTTAATAATTATGTAAGTTTTTAGGTGTTCCTATTTTTTGTGTAAAATACGAAAATTTTGCATACAAATGTTCCGTCCATGAAAAAAGCTTTTTTGTAATTAATAAATAAAAAAATACAAATAAAGGAAATGTGGGTAGCACAGCTGATGCGCAAAACAAATCTCAAATTAGAAACCAATGGTGTTATCAGTTAACCAAATCACTGGTGGACCTCATTTACCACATTTTCAAACTAATTTCTGAACCTCTTAGTGTTTATTAATTTACTTACAGCGCTTTGGCTCTATATATAACATTTAATATTGAGTTATTAGTTTTTATTTAACTTTTTTATATTAACTTGAAGGTAATTACCTACTTGTTTATTTACGTGTGGGAATAGCATCCGACACGAGAGAGCCAGGCGTGATGATGATGGGGTACTTCAGCTTAACTTCATTAAGATTTTAAACATTATATGCAACGTAACAATATATTTCAAGGTAAAGTAACTACTATTATCGTATATAGTAATTATACTGAACTTAAAAATAAAACCAAATATCTCCTTTGGAGACAAATGAAGATCCAAATAATCACTATAGCTGTTCCGGTATCTTCTTATACAGAATATGAAGATAAAAGCTCACTTTCTCTTGCCTCTTGTCTTATTTTCCTTTTATTTCTATTTGACTTTGGGAAGTTTGACTCTTTGGTGTTATTTTATTAACTTCACAACGTTAGTCTCTAGTAGGAGAGGTAAACTTAGGATGATTATTTAATGTCGATTAAAAATAATCCAATTTCTTACTCATAAAAATATTTTGCAACTAAACTTTATTTAACCAAGTTTCATTAACCACATAACATACCTAACATTATCTGAAATTCTTTGTTATTTTAATTGTAATTTTTGTTTGCTTGCGAATTGTAAATAACACGTTTAAACTAAATTTCGATGACTGTTATATTCCTTAAATGATTAATACTAAACAAATTATATTTTTTTTATGCTACAGATATACCCAGGAAACCTAATGTTAAGACACTCCGTCCCCATTATGATACTTCCGTTCCCCATGTTCCGCCAAATTCTGGAGGCAATGTGTGTTGAATGGGGGAATTCAACGCAGCCATTTGCCTTATTACCCGAGTGAGGAAATATTTAATATTTTATTTCTTAGAGTGGGACTCGAATCCATTACCAATCTTCAATCCTTTACAACCGCTGTATGAAAGCTTAAAGTCGATGAATGAATAAAATACAAAATCTATTAAAGTACTTAGTTGCAAAAAAAAACAAGATAGCGTACAAGTATGTATATTGACAAAAGATGAATATTATTTAATCCATATTTCTTCCAAACATGAATACTTAATTAAATACAAAACGTTAAAATTGTAATTATTAGTTACGATTTGAGAAACTGAAAATACTTTAGTAAGTTAAGTATATTAATGTTAATCGCATAAAGTCATTAGTTATTGTGAATTCCGTAATAATATACGAGTTGTTGTTTCGTAAAACGAAAATGCACTTTGAGAATAATTTGGAGCCGCTACAGCTATGCAGGTCTAAAAGTAGGTCACTAAAATATCTTACTGCATCCACGCTCCCGCAAGCGAAGCGCCTACTTAACGTCAATATCCAAGTACCTACCTCGTGCAAACGTCGGTCGAAGCGAAATGAAGGTCGACATCATATTTAATTCCAATATCAAGAAAACTCATCCAATACAAGATAAATACAATGAAGCAGAAATGTATTAAATGCGTGACGTATGTATAATTAGATTATTCTATTATATATCAGTTGTAACAACCTTGTATTTACCCTTTTAAATCGTTACCATTTTATTTTTCAGAATTATTATTTTAGATGATCATATTTTTCTTATTTTAGTCATAAGTAACACTTTAATCACTTTAATAGAAATACAGCAGAAATCAATATAAAAGTGTAGGGGCTGAAAATCTCGCTTTTAGAATGTACGTAATCACAATCATTAGTCCGCGCAGATGGGATCGACGACGTCGGTGTCCGAATATCTCGAGTCTACACCCACAGAAATAAATATAGATTTACTTATAATTTGTGCATAAAACCTTTAGATATTGTTATGATATTGAACAACAGTCGACGATATACAAATATAAAGCACATTCACAACATAATCACATATGGTGCAGTGGGAGGGAGGGCAGAGGGAGGGCCGGGGCCGGGGCACACCTCATGATCTCGTGCTCTCGCTGCTCCTCCTGCCGCTGGCGCAGGATGACCCCCTCGATGATGGCGCGTTCCTCGGGCGTGAGGTGCGACAGGTCCGGCATGTCGTCCATGGCGGGCGGCCGCGAGCGGAGCGCGGGCCCGCCGTGCTGCGGTGCTGTGCCCGCTCAGCGCGCCACTCGCCCCGGAGGTGTAGGTAACAATGCCGGGCGGGCCAATGGCGCGCCACACCACACTGACGTCAGCCCGGCTATTGATCGCCAGCTCGGGCCGACGTCGACTTACGCCCTTTCACATCGCTCAGGGTAGGATGCGTGCGCATCCTTGCCTGACAAACCCTTGGTCTATTTATATTTTTTTCTAGCTCCAACTAAAGTTCATTTATAATAAATTGTAAAGGATTAAAATTCGCCCTTCCTAATTGATTTCATTTTGAATACATTTTCTTTTTGTGGAATTTAAATGTATGTTTTTAAATAAAGTTTACATATTGGTGTGAACTCAGTCGCAGTCCAGGGGTGGGGGCACACATTCGCCCGGAAGATGGTTAACGCGATCGTTATGGAATAAAGTCTTAACCCCATCTCTCCAGGGGTACTTCTTGTAGCGGAGACGCATATATTCATAGTCACGACATTCTCCCTTACACGGCGGAGTGTGTCCACAAAGATTATACGTTAGAAATAATATTAAGGGACATCCTACAAAGAGTGCAAGATATTTAAACTTTCTCCACGAATTTTTGCCATGATGAAACTGGGGGCAGCATGGATTTGGGGGTATATTAGTAACACAGCAATAAGCCGGAGGCTTTATTTCTTGTCCCACACCGGGCGTACCGCGGGGACATCCACATGGGCAACAAAGTCTTCGAACTGATAATCCAGGAATTTTCAATGTTAGAAATCTTTGAGTTACTGGGACACACTTATACATTTTTTTATATTTTTTTTGTAGTTAAATATTTCACATAATACTTATAAATTTTACTTAAACCACATACTTAAATAATAATTACAATTTGGTACCGTTCTTTGTACGCTTTACATTTTTTGACAATTACTAGATAGTCTTCTTTTTATGAACTAATTCAGCCAGCATGCGTAATGTTATTTTTTTAACTTCACGCTGTATCCCATACATAGCAGACTAAGTTAAGACACTCTGTTCCCATTATGACAATTCAGTTCTCATTTCTAATTAAAATGTTAGTCAAATTAAAATGAGTGTTGTTGTCAGCACCACTTTAAATAAAACCACAGTTTTAACTACTCTATAAAAGCCTAATATCATTTTAAAAAAATGTTTACCCAGAACTATTTCGGCATAAAAGTTATACCGATACCTACATGTTGCTCTACAATTCCCTTTATATTTCAGTGAAAGTTTCATAAAAATCCGTTCAGCTGTTCCGGATATTAGTCCGAATAAATAGAAAGACATAGAGACAGAAAAAAAATTAAAAATTATTTGGTTGTGTTTTGATAGATAACTATATACACTTGGAAAAACAAAATTTTGTGGAAAATTGTACATTTGAGTATTGTAAGTTCTCACATCGTTCCAAATTTAATAACTCTAGGTCCACGGGAAGTTCCTTAATGGTTCTGACTACACAATAATATACCTTAAAAAATACAACGGAACCTTAAAGGGTTTCCTGGTTTTCTTTTGAGTTACGGAACCCTAAGATTTAAATGCTGCCCTAACAAACACTGTTGAGCGTAATGAGTGTTTACCATTAACATATAAAAAAAAAACATACAGTCGAATTGATAACCTCCTTTTCTCACAGAAGTCGGTTAAAAAATAGATTTGGAATATCAGATGAATATCAGTAGTACTCTAGTTAGAGTAAACGTCATAATACGTTTGGTAGACTAAGTATATAAGAAATAAGGAAATGTCGAGCTAGCAAAGGTTTTTCTATTTTTTTTAATTGACAAAAAAAACATTGTACATTCCGGCCATGACGGCACGATAACTATTACTACTATTGTACCTACTTATAAACTATTAGATTTATTAAGTTGCATTTAGTTATTAATAAATATCCGTAATCAATCAATCAATGGTCTAACCACCGAGGACGCAAAAGATCGTGCAAAGTGGAGTAGGTTAAGTAGGAAGGCAGACCCTGGTAATAGCCGGGATTAATGCCAGGAAGAAGAAGAAGATCCGTAATCACAATAATTTCAAAGTTTTGTTAAACTATGTACATATTTGTACATAAAACATTCTTATATATAATGAATTTAAATATTTAAATCATATTATTAAAAAATTGCTTCTTTATTTAAACTGCAGAAATACCTACAGATAATACTGTCAGACTGTATGGTGCCGAAGCCGTGAGCGTCGCCAACCAATGGTCTAGGGAGGGCAAGTTGATATAACATACCGAAACTTATATATATAATTTCGTTTAAGATTTATATATTTAGATACTTTACACCTCAAAGCCTAAATATATACATATAAAAAATCTCATCTTATCTTTATTTTTTTAATACAAAATATTAAATAATTTAAAAACTTTTCACTTAGTTAAGTGAGTCTACATAACAAATTTATTATAATAGGTTAGGGATGATATCTAGTAAATATGACATGAGTGTAAATATTAATATAAATTACGTAAAAATACATAAGCAGGTGTAAGCGAGGTGTTTTTTTTAAACAGGGGGACCTCATCTTGTGTGTCAGAACAATCCCCATGATATATGTGGTAGAGAACGTACAGCGAGGAGACGTCTCTAATAGTCCCTATGCACGGCCAAAGTAGGTAGTAGGGCCATAATCCCTCCAAAAATTTAAAATAACACAGAGGAAAAAGAATAACATCAAAATAAATTTTGTTAACTAACAAATAAATGCATCTAAAACATACATTACAGCAAAACATATTTTACAGGGAACCAGTCAAAACGCACATTTAGATTGTTCATTGGAAGCGTACGATAATGGGATTTTCCCTTTACCAGTTTCGACGCTTAAACGTTTCGTGTGCTTATTTTATTTAGGAAATAAAATATCTTCACAATTTTGCACTACTAAGAATACTGTAACGATCACACTTCCATTTAAAAAAATATAGCCATTATATTCTAAGTTTTATCTATTTCTAATTGTAACATTATAAAATTTTATTCTGTATGTATTCATTTATTTAATGAACGGAATGTTTACACTTTTTTTTAAATATGTCATAGAATTGACGATATGTCACTTCATTGACAATTTTAATTGAAAAATGGTTCATTTCTTCAATATCAACTTTATCATTTTCCAATATTTAAGTGCTACATTTACACTGCGTCTACGATAAAATAGAGATAGCCTAATCGAAGCGCTCAATCGCTTTATCAGTTTACATAAAAGTTTATATGTTAAATTATTGATTATAAAAAACAGATTTTACACCTGTAAATCGATGTGGATCCGTGCAACATACTACGTAATATGTAATATTTAAATTATATATTATTTTTTAAATTATTACTAGCTATAGTGAGTCACAGAAATTCATTGTTATACTAAAAAAAATATTGAATACTGAGTAGTGGTGGTGGGTGGGCTGCGCCAACGAATCATGACATCATCGATGTTGCCTTAGTAATTTGTATACTGTGTGTTTTGAGCATTAGTACGCTGCCGGTCGGAATCGGTTCAACAACTGAAGATATAAACCGACATAGCTCACTATTTAAATAGAATTCTTATTTCTGTCTTTTAGTTCTAATATTGCTAACGCAGCCGATAAACCCTGTAGAAATGGACGCCAAGGCCTTATCTTCAGCTGTGGCTGAATTCTCAGCTAAATTTTGTAATGTAAGTACCAACTAATTATACAAGAAAATTAAGCTAAAACAATATATAACATTTGGTTAATATCTTTTTTTTTCATTGTAGGAATTAGATAAAAGTTCCAGTGTGGTGTCTTCACCTTTATCTGCAGAATTTGTGCTAGCTCTTTTAGCTCTAGGATCATCCGACCCTGCACATTCTGAATTATTAAGTTCTCTTGGTATATCTGGAAATGATGATGTAAGTAAAAATAATTTGTGTAAATTATATTTGTATATTGTTTAACCATGTGTGACTAGTTTTAAATGAATTGGAAATATAAAATTATTTATTTTTTAGATTCGTTCATCCTTCGCTGCTGTGTCTTCCAACTTGAAATCTGTTAAAGGTGTTACATTAAATGTTGCAAATAAAGTGTACATAAAAGAAGGTGACTATGATTTGGAGGAAAATTTGAAAAAAGATGCCATTGCTGTCTTTGATGCTGCATTGGAAAAAATTGACTTTGCTGACAGTGCAGTAGCAGCGAAGGAAATCAATGAATGGGTGAGTGATGTTACTATAAACACTACTGTTGTGGATTTAATTTCTACTCAAGTGAATGAATTGTTGAAATTTTCCCTATTTTGGTAACAAGACAACATTTGGAATTGAGTTTAACCACTCAACATGTCTTGAAAATTAGATATAAAGTAAGAAACAGAGTGTCTTATATATGTATTTACATTAATTTCCAGTGAGTTAAATTACTTTTTTTATTTTAATGAAAATAACAGGTTGAAGACAAGACAAACAAGAAAATAAAAGATCTGATTTCACAAGACAGTTTAAGTAGTGAGACACGTCTGGTGCTCCTTAATGCTATATATTTTAAGGTATTTTTTTTTTATTTTACTAAATAAGTTTCATTAATATATTTTTTATTTCTATTCATTATTATTATTATTAATATTCATTTTCATATTTCATTTGTCACACACAATAATTATCATTATTTTCTTTTAGGGCAATTGGAAGAAACAGTTCAACCCCCAATTTACTTCAGATCAGCCTTTCTACATTAGTGAAGAGGCCACCGTCAATGTTCCTATGATGTATAAAGAAGATGATTATATATATGGAGAGAGTGAAGCTTTAAATGCTCAGGTACTACACTTTCATTTTTTCTTCAACACATATTTCAATCAATTGAAGTTTAACTAAGTTTATTATAATTTATCACACATTTAGTGGAGAACAGAGTGTCTTAACACTAGGTTCCCTCTGCCTGCCTTGCTATGTACAGAATACACAGTGAACTAAATTTATTTATTTATTCATTCAGTTTTAATTCCTTTTATAGTGACAGTTTAATATTTTTTAGTTAATAGTTATTACCATTCCAATTTAATTTAAATAATCCTATTATATATTTTAATTTCTTTATTTAATCCTTAACAGTGTAAGAGTTGTTTATAATTATTTGTCATTATGTAATAAGAACAACAGAAAAATTTTTAGTTTCAATATTAGTAAAATGTTTATTTGCATTGTCAATATGTTTGTTCCACATGAATTACACTTGTAACCTTGAGCTTGATTGTTGGTAGTGTTAGTGCTAGTATACACATTGCGAAATATATTTAGATTTATTTACAATTCTTATATGAATCACATACATAGCTTATTATTTATTATTTTTAATTTTTTAGTAAAGAAGTGCTTTTTAAAAATGATTATGGAAAAATTCTTTTGATATCTCTACCCGTACCCGTAAAAATATATAATTAGAAAAAGTTTTTAAAAATATTGTTCATTAAATTAATCGATAATTTTACAATTCTACTTGTCGCTAGTATTTTCGTACCTATTATATATGTATAATAATTGATACATAAATTTGTATATGTTCACATTTTGCATTGGTTATAGATAAACAGTAATTAAATGATATCCGTCTACATCTATATGATATTAAATTGCAAAAGGTGCGACTGTAAACACGGCAGGTTGTGGGAATAAGGAATAACTGAAAATTACACAAATGTAGAAACTGCATTTATTAGATATTGTTATATTATACTTAGTTTTCCTTATTTATTCAATAAATATGTGGAAAGTTAAAAGGAACATCGAATTTTTCCAAGTAATTACTATGAAATAAATAACATTAACCAGAATATCAATTTACCTCTTATTTATAAGGTCAATTAATTTTCATACTATATGAGCTTTTGGTACATTTCCAAATTTAGTGGGCGTATGAAAGAAGCCTGGCCTTGATAATGTAGAGTGCAGCGAAATATCTAAATTAAAATATCTGACGTTAATATAAATTTTATTATCGATGGATTATATTGGTTCATATTTATTTATTTATTTAGGGATATGTCGCAGAAATGAGTTAATAATAGAGGATTTACTGTTTTAAAGCAATGGCCTGTTTCATCTTAGAAAATAATACCTATAGATTTTTACAAATTTCTAAATTTTAGGGATTTGGATTCTATATAATCTAACAGAAATAAAAAGATCAATTATTAATGTCTATTCAAATATCTTCTCAGAATAATAAGATCAATATGTTATGACTAGTATTCTTAAAAATAGCTTAAACATTGTAAACATTTCGAAATTTTGAAAGCTCTGGTTTCAATCGAATTTACATTCCACATGGTATTATCGTAGAAACTTCTTAACTTCATAATAGTACTAAGAAATGGCAAAATAATTAAATATACAACTTGACAATACTTGCACTACTATATAATAGAAACTAAACATTTTTATTTTTTTGTTTATCTTTTTTACATGTCTTGTTAGTTCGTATGGCTCAAATTTTCATCGCAAAAAATCGCATGCAAACGTATTACATATTTTCATTCAATCCACCCAATAATTATAAAAAATTATTATAAAAAATTGACTTTGACTTTTGACTTTGTAGTCTAATACCGTACATCATGGAAAAGTTTTTAATATTAAATAAAGTAAAGTAAAAGCTTGTTTAGAAATGTCCTTTTCAAGAAAAAATCTACTTGAGTAATGTTTATACACGATACAGTAATGTTTATACTTGAGTAATAACACGTATATTTTTTTTGTTTTTTGTCCACTTGCATCACGCATATAGCAGAGGTAAAATCCACCCTTCATTTGAGACCGGAGCGAGGAAATGAACATACAGAATATTTTAAACCCTCGTAGGAATCGAATCATGAACTGTCGCGCCAACAAAATTTTATGATTGTCTTTGTTTGTTTTTTGTATGTTTGTCTTTGATTGTTCTTTAAAACAAAATGTAAATGTATGTAAGTATGAAAATGATAAGTGCTAAATATTTTCCAGTTACTCCAAATTCCGTACATTGGTGACGAGGCAAGCATGTTGATAGTGCTGCCCAATGAAATCACTGGCTTGGACGCCATTTTGGACAAACTCGCTGCTGGACACAATCTGCTCTCTGAATTAGATAATATGCACCAAATGAAAGTACAAGTCACTATTCCTAAATTCAAAATAGAAACCGAAATCGATCTTGTCGATCTTTTGCCTAAAGTAAGTATTTCATATTATAACGTAACTAGTAGTCCGCTCTCGGCTCCACCTGCTTGGACTATACTAATATAGTATTCATATACGAGACCTATGAAGTTCCCTCTTGTATCACTATCTATTACCGAAAACCGCATCAAAATCCGCCATTTACACCAATAGTTTGTCATAGCAATAAATTGTATTCAAATACCACAATGTATCTATTTTTGCAACGGTTATAAAAATCTATCTCATATTTAAACTTCAATGTCAATATGTGAATAACAATTTGAAATACATGTAGTTTGTACTGTAAGTACTTATTTTCTATTTGGTATGTTAAACGTTATCTCTAGTCATGTTATACCATATTTCTTTTTAAAAATATATTTAAATAGGTGTACTATTAACATAAATACCGGGTGTTCGTTGTCGCTTTATTCTAGATAGGTCTACGGTATGTTTCATTATCACCATTTGAGTAATAATTGTATGAAGCATTAAATCAGTACATATTTGGTCGGTGAGATAATTACTTACTAGATTATTGTCTGTATTTCATGGTTTGAAATTCTTTTGTCGATCGTAAATAATATTTTATAAATAAATATTTATCATCATATTTATCTATATTGTTATCTTTAAATTTTAATAGTTATCGAAATTCCAAAGTAAAGGTTTGCAGTCGGTGGAATGATTTGCTTAGACACAGTCCATTTGGCCAAAGGAAACAAATATGTCTTGTTGAAATGTAAACACAATTGCTGAAGGCATAAATAATTTATTTTAAACAATATTAGATTCATCGGATTATAAATAGGATAAATGCATTGTTTTTAATACTGGCCTTTAAATAAATATATATGAACTCCAGGCCCGCGCCAGCCAGTCGAGCCAAGTTAAAAAGCTGGACACGCTCAATGTGTATTTTACACGCATAATTTCAAAGTACTTTTGAGCCTTTTATGAAGGGCACAAAAGTACTTTGAAATTGTTAGGACTCGTAAACGAAATAGCAAATATAAAATTTTGCACATTTATTAAAATCTTCTACTAATAATATTTAACAATTTAACTCGATTATGAGTGAGAAAAGAACTATTTTTAATTTCTTTTGCTCTGGTAACAAGACAAAGCGTGGTGTTGTGTTCCTTCACTCAATACGCAATGTCTCGAAAATTAGGCAGAAAATAGATAAAGCAGTGTTTATACTAGGTTGCTATAAGCGGAATGCAGAATGCAGCGTAAAGCTAAAAAATATATTTTATTCAGAATTATATATTGAGTGTAAAGAGAACAAAATATAAAATATTTTAACAAATAAATATATTTTTTTCAGCTTGGCATTAAAGCTATATTTGATAGTGAGAATTCTGGTCTCACAAAGTTATTAAACAAGCCAGAGCCATTGTTTGTATCGAAGGCCGTACAAAAGGCATTCATTGAAGTAAACGAAGAAGGTGCAGAGGCCGCTGCTGCTACCGGTAAGTACATTTAAAATTCATTCGCTCTCAGAAACGTTAATTAGCCTTTAACTGTTATTAAATGTGTGCAAAAATATATTTTTTATATCAATTTTATGTTGGTTGAATGCTAATTAATCCTTGAGTGCAGTTGTTATCATAAAATTAAATGTTATCATTGCTTTCAATAATTTTCCAATCGCATATTTATCGAGTTTTGTCATCGAGCTTAAGGTTGTTAAGGCGAGGTTGTTGTTTGTTCTAATATTGAATATTATTTTGCTTTACTAATGTTTTTTTCTATTTTGATAAATCTGTATAAAAAACAAATATGACGTCTCAGTTGAGATGTTGATACGTATAAATATTTATAGAAATATTTACAATATGAATCAAACATATTAAAAAAAAATAAGTTTAGTTACAAATTTAGTAATTATAAACTTTTAAATATTAGTGGATAGACCGCTTTTTAAAATTAGAAAGAGAAACTAACTATCTATCACTGTCTATCTATCACTAATTTAGATATATATTATTATATCTAAATTTAAAAGTATTTTAAATATTTTCTTTTCATTTCCTTTTAATAACAAACATTGGATATTTAGTTAAAATATCATACCGCACGGATTAAACACTCGCATACTCTAAGTGTTTTCTTTTTATTTAAAACTTTTGGGATTCGTGAACGTATACAATTACGATTTCATTTCAAGGAAAATATTTAATCAAATAAAGATTACAATATATTAGAAAATGCTTAAATACGAATACATACAATAAATTTATGTTTCTGTCATAAACATTTTTTTTTTAACTTTAATTTATTATTATGCTTTCAATAATATTCTATTATAATATATCCATTCTGCTCTTTACATTATTAATGGTAGTAACTAGCCAAATTCTTTAAAACCCTTTTCGTATATATTGTAATTATTTTTTACAAAGACGCTAATGTTGTTCTCTATGGTTTCTCATGTTGGTTTATCGCGATTGCACGATTTGTTTATATCAGCTTAATTACTTTACGTTTATATTAACTTAAATAAAATTTACTCTATATGTCTGCTAATAACATGATCTTAAACATGTCTATGTTTTAATATCTCTCTTTCTTTTTCTAAACTACTAACATAGAATATAATCGGTGCGTGGTTGAGTTAATGAGGAATTGGGCATGATTGTGTTGTAATTGTCATAAGATTAGAGATGTACCAACTATATTATTTTTTTGTAATTTAAAGTTTTTCATTATTTTCGTTTTCAATTACTTTGTTAAATTTCGAATATAGTAAGTAGTAATAAGAAAAAGTCAATATAATAGATAGATATTTAAGAGTAGTTTTTAGGTTGTAAATGTCTTTTCCATGAGTTGATTACAATAATTACATACGATAAAAATCTACCCGCTTGTTCAAATATACGGGCTTAAGACAAATAGTTGGTACATCTGTATGACGTGTCCGTTGTCGGTCGGGGCTAGTGGGCGTAGTGCGCGCGAAGCGCTCCCTGCGCGCGAGGGCGACGTTCCGTGCGGACCGCCCTGCGCTCTGGTGCTTACTAGCGGGCCGCCTGCCCCTGCTCGTGCTCGTGCCGCGCCCCCCGGCCCCCGCACACCGGGCAGCCCCGCGCGTAGACCTCTGAGCCCCGGGGCTGTAAAGAAGATAGCCTAACATTTCGGAAGGTACTGAATGCCTCGTTTATTATACTGTTGACAGAATATAAATAATGTTAGTTGCGCTTTAATTGAAAATATTGATCGTGACAGACTAAACATCTCCCAATTTACTAGTTTTTTTGTCAGTTACTATATGATATGGGGATTAATTATCATAACAAGTACATAATAGCACGTATTAGAAACATATCTAGCATGTGTTTGAGGGAGGGAGAGAGTAATGGTACAGACAGAAAGAATATTGGGTCACTGTGAGTGTCGTGTGCACGCAGGCGTGGTGCTGATGCTGCGATGCGCGCGGCCTCTGTCGCCGCGCTTCCGCGCCGACCGCCCCTTCCTGTTCGCGCTCATGCATGGCCGCAACCAGATCTTCGTTGGAGTGTACCGCGCTAACCAGAACTAAACTCTTCTCTATATACATAAAGCACCTTTATCTTGTAAAGTTAGATATAACGATACAGAAATTATTTTAAATTAGGTTTTGTTAGATATTGCTAGCTATAAGGTTACTAGTGGTAGAATTTCGAAATATTTACATATTACATTTTATTGGTTATATTTAATATTATTGGCTTTGTTAATTATCCAGAGATTTTCTTCCTTTACTTAACGTTTCCTTTTTTTTCCATTCCGTTCGGTACGGTCTCTCCATCTCAGTGTCTCTATAAAAAATATTCGATAATTAAAAATAGAGTAATATGTCTCTAGTTCTCCTTTGGGCTTTCCTTTTTTTTTTCCAAATGGGCTAAATTTGTGCTGGAAATGTATAAAATATCGAATAAGATTTTTTTTCTCTAAGCTAACTAAAGTAGTAAGAAAGCGTTTAGTTACGATACTTAATGGATAATTAAATTTAGGATGTATAAACCATATTGCGCCTTATATATATAATAATTTGCTATTTTTAAGTATAACAGTAGGTCACAAACTAAATTTGCATGGCATTTTACACAATCTATGAAACAAATCTATGAAATGCTTGATTTAAAAACACTCAGAATGTTCTTGATAGTAATATAACTATTCTATATGTAATGGACGCACACCGTGTTATCAACTAAAAATTAAGCTGTGTTTGAAAATATATCGATATAAATAATAGAAATACAAAATATTTTAAAAAAAGTTTAAGGCTCTAATCAATTACACTCTTGTCTAGTATACTAGCGTTTAGTGTCCCAATAAATTATAATCGTTTAATCTGTTAATTTTGTTATGAATCTTGGCTGTTGCACTTATTTTAATATGAAAATGATAAAAAAAATATAAACTAATCGTTTATACGCTCATCCAATATTATTTACAACAATATACCTATTTTTATTGCTTTCATGTTTTCGCTTTTGTATTTCATATGTTATCTGTAAATTAAATATCATATTTCTTTTATCATCACATTAAAATGTTGTGTATGTTTGTCTATATCCTCCGATCGACGGTCATGACGGTATTGTTTAAATTTTGCTTTGCAGTGATGGCAATCGCATTCTGTTCAGCGATAATAGGCGAGGCACCCGTTAAACGTTTCGTCGCGGACCGCCCCTTCCTCGCCGCGATCGTAGTTGACGACACACTGTTCTTCATGGCGACGCACCGTGGAAATTAAATAAAATTAAAACTCATTCAATGTCGCTTCTTTTTACTGTTTCTTATTAGGATTTCTCTTTTCTTTCGCACCTGTTTCCTCTAGCTTGAGATATATAAATAAAAATATGTTGAAATACACATAAATAGTTTTTGAAGGTGGCAGTTTTGTATTACAGGATCTAGAATGAAGTATCTTACGTCTTTACGGCGGCCTATCGTGAAGCGTTTCCTTGCGGATCGACCTTTTCTCAGCGCAATTACAGCTCATAATATTATTTATTTTACGGCTTTGTTCCGTAAAAAGTAAAAAAATGTTTTTTTTTTATATTCTTGAATTTAAAAGTGCCGATATATTATTGTTAGGCCTGGATAAAATTAGTGCCTTCAACTGATTATGTAATTCTATTGACGAGGGAACTCGGTGTGTTTTCATTCCTGTATTTATTGCTACCTCAGCGATTTACTTATATGTTGCACAACTATTTTGTAATACACATATATAACATAATATTATATACATAGATACATTTATAAAAAAAAACGATATTTTTGTTATTGTTTTTTGTAATATCTAAACATATATCAATCAATAAAATGTTAATATATTTTTTAAACCTATTTTAGTTTTATTTGTTCCTTGTATTTTAATTATTTTAGCATTCAACTATTTTAATTTTTTGGTAATTGTATTTGAAATTGTTTAAAAATCTGTGAAAATAATCAATATTAAAATCAGTACCTTTTTAATCCTGAAAGTTGGTAAAGAAAGCTTGAGTTGAGCATTTTCTTTCCATTATCTTTGCTCGAAGATAACGATACATTGATCGATCCTAGGTGTATATTGCATATAGATTAATAAAATATATACTAAATAAATGTGTCGTTTACAGTAATGCAAGTACAAATGTTGTCAATGAACAATGATCTGGAGTTCACAGCTAATCACCCATTCCTATGCGTAATAATATGCAAAAGAGTTCCTATGTTTTGGCTTAAATACTTACCGTATAATGATGAATATTTAACAAGGATGTTTTTTCGGGTAAGTGGTACTTTAGCTTAATAGTACTCTACTAGTGGCGCCGTTGTAGTGTACCCAACACTGTGCGACTTTATACGCGGCGATTGCTGGTTGGATTCCCACTCGGGGGATGAAATATGTCCATTTCTTTTGTTTCTAAGGGGTGGGAAACGGAATGTGTTAACCTTAGGGTCCCTTTACCTACTCTGCTAAGATTTAATAGATATCAGTAGTTAAGTAGCATTTGTAAGATTTTTGATTAAACATTGCAGTTACGTTCTATTGTGATCTAGAAGAAAATACGTGTGAACTGTAGTTAGTGCTGTACATAACAAATGTTCAAAAGCACGTAAATAACAGTATCATAAAGAATTAGAATATAACTGATTAAATATGCGATTGTAGGCTTAATTACCACTCGAGAGATGTCGACAGCAACAAAATCTGTAGAACGAAATAGTTTAGTGACAGAATATTCTCAGTACCTGCATATCCTACACCAGGAAGTACAACCTCCTTTGTCGAAGTGATTAGTGCTCAAGTGGCAGTGAAACGCCATAAACAAGAACTGAACTGAACTACATAAGGAACATAAAAAAAAAAATTTTTATATTTATTTAATTTTATATGGAATTAAACATTATATTTTGCTGTTAGCGCATTGTAGTTTTATGTAATATGCAAACGAAAATGAAAGATATTCACAGTTGTATGCCTATTAACGTTTTCTTTTAATAGTCTCATCTCATCTATACAGGGGGTGTTTTTAATTGTTATCTCTAGTGCTATAGTACTTGAATATTGTTTTACTACAAGTACCAACTATATTTACTATGTCTATTGAAAACACATAAAGAAATATTCTACATTAATATTTTATTTATATTTCTATCTTTAAATATTTCATTATTTTTCATGTGAACAGGTAATTAAACGATATTTTGAGTGGGAATCGAACCTACAACCGTCGCGTTTACCGTCAAACTTACACCACTGCGCCAGGACGGCCTCAAATGTAATTATAATAATTCAATTTGTTAGAACATGTGTATCGATTTATAAAATAAATTATATCATTAAAAAAAAGTAGTAAATACGTAAATTATTTAGTCATGGCTGATGCACACAATAGAATATCATTCAACCATGTTCAAATGCAAATGGTGTGTTAACATTGTACGGTAATTTTTATTAGGTATAATCATTATCGATTTCAACCGTAAGTACGTAAGAAATATTGGTATCGTAAGCAGGATATTGGTAGACGTATTCTGCGTGACTATATAACAGTTTTATAATAACTCTCAGTTAATGTAGTTGTGGAATATGTTTTCAAAGAAAGTTTAATATATAATTATCGATTTTTACTAGAACACAAATGTTATTGATATTTGAGCAGCATCAGGTATGACGAGGTGGCACAGATTAGTCCTCACTTTGGGAGTGTTTAGTGGATATCAAATTATCTACTTAGAGTCAAGTGCGAGACCATGTAAATTTGAAGAAACATTAAAGAATCTGATACTACGAAAATGGATACAGTGGCCAAATATTTTATCAGATAAGTATCCTAAATTTGACAAAAAAGGAGTAGAACCGTCTCCATCACCATGTAGTAGTCCAGCTTTCCCTCAAGATGCTACAAAAGATATCCTAGATGGAATGTTCAGATTAATTAAACCACACTGGGTGTATTTCGTGACTCCAAAAGTATATAATGTTATAAATATTAAAATATCTAGACAGCAATCTACCCAAAAGACAAATAATAATAATCAGAATAAGGAAAACACAACTCCAGAAGCAAAGTATCGTCCAAAAATAATAAGCAATGATACATCGAAAATATCTATTGAGGATTCATTTGCGACATCTTTAAATAAGTTTGAGAATCTCTTTTATCAGGTAACATAACATTATATTATACCTTTGTTTAAGGAAATTAATTTTCATAATATAATTTAATATTTTTATATAGCATCCATACTGAATCATTTCGTTTCAGTATATCTTTTTCCCGTAAACATATTGTAATGACAGTCTTTAAAGCCGTTTAACTTATTAATGACAGTTTATACATAATTATAATATCTTTCTTTTATTATCACGCTTGTAAGTTACATGAGGAGATTTTTATTGTCAGCTTTTTTTCTCCGTCTTTTTCCGTTTCCGTCCCGGCAGGATAGCTTTACCCCTACCCTCTCTTAGTGTTATGACCCTCCGTTCACCATTTTCTGCCGGTACACCCTCGCGTTCATAGTCACGTTTGTGCTAAATAGTTGTGTTTGTGACTGGGCCACGATTGGTATCATAACTAAAACTAAGAATAAAATCGTAAAACAACAAAAAGAACTAGAGATAAAATAATTTTGAATAAAAAAATTGCTATCTACTGTATATCTTAAGCATTTGATCATTTTGTACTGTTCTAAAAATAATTGCGGGTCTCATAATATTTTTCCATTTGATTTTTAGAAAAATTTTGACAGATTGACTAAAACAAGCCCACCAGATCGACAAGTGAATGGCATCAGTTTCGTTCAATCAGGACTTTTAATATATTTGCTCCTTCTAGCCTTAACCACAGAAGTAGATCCAGCAACCAAAGCGGAAATAGAGAACTTCTTGGCCTTTAAAGGGGAGACCATGGTAACAAAATTATTGTACGTCGTAAGACTAATAATATACGGTACGTCATATAAAGCGAGATTGATTAAACGTTATCAGTGATTTCTTCGATCGTACCTAATTCACAAGTAGGTACTACATGTATGCAGTATTGCAATTTTTAAGTATTGCTTGGATGAGTAAATTTTAAGGCATTTTTTCTCAGCGTAGAAGGAACTGAAGTTTCGAGGTGTTGAGTGGCGGAACTCAACGCCGCGTTTTGCCGTGTTATCAGAGCGATGAAATAAAATATTAATTAATAATAATTCATTCTCTCGAGAGGGAATCGAACCCACAATCGTCGTTTTTACAGTCACACGCTAGTGACACTGCGGCACGACTCATGGTATGAAAAAGAATTCCTTTGAAATTTCCAATTAAAAAAAAATAACTTAAACAATATCTTGTACCTACTTAAGTTGCTACGACAATTATAACAAATAAATTTTCGAGACATTACATGATCGGCCTCAATTCAATTGATACTCTTAATTATGACAAATAATATTATATTTTTGTTTTATTAGGATAAATTAAAAACAATAAAAAACATTATATCTCAGCTGCCAACTTCAAATAAAACATTAGAGTTCCGATGGGGATCTCTTTTGTTGGTAAAAGTGGGACCCCCAATTAGCCGCGGCTTCGAAGAAGGCGCTGCGAAAACCCTAAACTTAAAAATAAAGCGAATATCAGGAAACGATACACCGGAACTTTTGAGCTCTACTTTAAACAAAATGGTACTAATTTAACAAATTAACATAAAATTAAATCAGCTTCACGATATATCCCGCTCACAGCAGGGTAGGCAGAGGGAACCCAATATTAAGACACTCCGTTCTCCACTTTCTGCCGAATTCTGGCATGGCGTGTTGAGTTGTTCTGCAACTCAATTTAGCAAATAACAGTAAAATATATAATTTTTAAGCTTTATTAATAAACAATTATTTTTAAATAACTTTTAATATATGACAAATTAAAAAAATCTCTTTTAATACAAATGAAATGACGGTGTTAACTTAAATAATGAATTTAAATTATTTAGATAGAGAAAGAATCGCGTGGAACTCTGCGTAACACGTTTGATGAAGACGATTTGGCTGGCCCTGTGTGCTCAATTCTGGTAACTACGGCAAACCTTAGGGCTCGGTGGCGCTCAGCACCCACAGTTCTCAATGGCACCAGAAGATTCTATGACACTAAACATGCTAAAAACTCACGATCCGTTAACATGATAAGAATAAACGACGTCATGAAATACGCTAATATTGCCGAGTGGAATACTGAGGTAACTTCGAGGGTCCATTAGCTTTAAATAAAATAGATATATAAATATTACATACACAGAAATATTACATTCCATTTTCTGTCACATATTCCTACCTACCATTACAGCGTTACTCAGAACCAATGCATTGTTCTTTGTTTATAAATCTTACGAGTCTCTAGGTATATAATTAATTATTAAAATTAGATACACAAAGCATATTATAATAAATATGAAAGTGTTGATGATATTAGCAAATTGTATCCAATCGATGGCAATTCGTGGTTTACCATTGTTACTGCTAGAAGCTTCGTCTATATTTTTTTCTTCGTTCAGCTCGTTTGGATCGAATTCTGTAAATATCACATACTTTCCTGGACTAGAACTTATAATGCGATTTGCGGCCACAATCCATCCCGGGGCAGGCTCTGTACGTTTTCTTAGTGACATCAGTAGAAGTGTTATTAAAATCCCAGCTAAGGTTATCACCATAGAATCGCGGATGAATAATAATATAATGGGCGTATCCGAACTAAATTTAGGTATAATATATCCGATTTCAGTTATAAAAACAAAATGTGCAAATAAACTAAAACATACCAGCAAAAGTCTGGTGTTATCTCTAATCTCTAGGACCATGCCTGTTAATGTTAACAACACGATAACTATCGATGGAACCACCACAAGGGCGGCTGGGCCGGCTTCTTCTCTTCGCAATGTGAAAGTATACTTCAACATAGGATAAGTACTATTTGGGCAACAGTTATATTTCCCGGGCAATCTTTCGTTATAAACATTTAAAAGCTTCCAACCTGGTCCGTTCTGGTAATCATCAAGGACTATAGGCTTGTGGTTATAAAATGTGAAGTTCACCTGCTCGCCGGTGTGCATCCACGAGCCAAAGTATAGCGTACAATTCTGCACATCGTAAGGCCAGCTGCGGAGTGACGTTCGGCAAATTCCCGAATGTGTAAGGTGCGGCACGCAAGTCACCAGTCCGCTGGAGTTCACCAAACAGGTTGTGTAAAACGAATCTGAAGGATACGTGGTTGCATCTGCGTTGAACAAGGCCATGTGCGGTGTCCATATTTCGTGGCTCTCCATTTGTATTTCAGCTATACCACCATAGTCGCTGGGCACCCAATTCAAATGTTCGTCTTTCCAATTCATAGCCACCCAACTGTGAAGAGTGAATGTTTCTTCCAGAGCATCAAAGCTAAAATATTTCAGGGCGAAGCGTATTTTTACGGTAACAGTGGTTTTGTGATCTTTCACGGGGCGGTAGTTAGAGTCGTATGCACATATCAAGTCGTTATGAAGTTTAGCCTCGTTATGGGCCACTTGTTCTCGTTCTGGCGGACATTCTGCCCAAACGGCTATTATGAATTTAAGGAGGATTATTAGGCAAAAAATAGCACCGTAACGCAACATTGCTACAGACACAATGAAATAAAATAACATATACGCCCATTAAGTGTACAAAAAGAAAATTTGATATACTATACCGCCCCCAACGATAATAACTAAATGTGTTAAAAAGTCGAATCTAGTTATTCGATATTTGAGATATCCATGGGATGCGTTGTGGCTCACGTGATTCAAATTCAAAATATAATAAATATAATTGTGTTATAACTATATCTGGGTAGATATATCAGAGGCCGTCGTGGTGCAGTGGCGTAAGCGTGAGGCTGTAACCACCTCGGTTGTGGGTTCGATTTACACTCGGGGTAAATGAATTATTAAATATTAATATTTTATATCTTCGCTCTGCTAACAAGGCAAAGGCACCGAGTGTCTTAACAGTAAGTGCCCTCTGCCATCTCTACTATATGCAGGATAAAGGCGAACCTGAAAAAAAGTATAATTATAATTTAAAAAAATCGGTAATATACTACATTACTTTTTTTACCAGTCTTGATAAATTTGACAGAGCATTTTTTATAGGCCTTAGAAATTAGTTACGCCACACCAGGCTTAACGCTTCTACTGCTAATGTCTAATAGTAGCTCCTTGAGAGGTTTAGCGGCTAAAATGACGAAAACAAACGCACACGAGATATCTAACAAAATGAGCGAAATGAGGATTTCTGCAATTCTACCTCTTTATACACTTCGTATGACATTACTGTTGCCTGGAAAACTACGATCGGTTAGTTGATTATTGTATTTTTGTATATACCAATAGGTTAAGCAGCCATCGTAGCGCAGGGTCACAAGTGTACGACTGTATACGCGAGGGTTGTGCTTTCGGTTCCCACTCGAGGTTAAAAATATTTAATATTTATATTTCCTCGTTATGGTAACGGGCTCAACAAGCATGTCTTAGGAATTCTGCGCTAAGTGGGGAACAGAATGTTTTAATGGAAACGGAGTGTCTTAACACTATGTTCCCAGGTTCCTTCTGCCTACCCTGTTATGTGCGGGATAAAGAGTGAAGGTAAAAAAACTTGTAAGAACGAATCCCACTATATAAATCATCAATATGTTAAATATTTTCATAGCCTTGTTTCCCTGGTCTAGTTAAACAAAGAGCAGTACTTATATTTCCAAAATATCTTATCTCAATGTATATATATCTTATTTCAATAGATTTTAATAATAAATTTTGACAGAAATCAATAAGGCTAAAGCAAAAAGACTAAACTTTGATTTTGAAATAAGCTACTTTACCATATTTTTAACACCACCATTAAATACATGTTTTACATACAGATGGGGCTAACTCGTTTGTTCGATAATAAAAACGGCACCTGCGACAGGTTGACTGTGTCACACGCCGCTCAACGACTTATGTTTTGGTCGGAAGCGGGACGTTATGCTTACAAAGATGATGGTATGGTTTTTTTGTTTTAAATTTTGTTGATGAGTAGAGCTTCCTGCTGGGGAGGTTCCTCGAAACGCCAACAAACTTAAAATGAACAGATCTGCTTATAGTTTGGGACAGATGAACTCAGAGAAAAAAAAAAATAAAAAAAAAAAATTGTTTATTTGTTTTAAATTTTAAAGTGATATTTGTCATAATTGTCCATATTATTATTTTTCCCGCTGTATCCCATATAGAATGGTAGGCACAGGGAAGTTAGGAACCTAGTGTTTTAGTGACACTCAGTTTAATTCATTAAGAGTCTTCCGTTCCCCACTTTCCTTCGAATTCTGAGGCATTGCGTGTGGCGAAATTAAATGCCGCGCTTTGCCGCGTTGCCAGAGTGACAAAATTAAAATATTTCACTTCCCGAGTGGAAATCGCACCCTTGTGCCACCAGGACACGTAGGCGTCATCTATAAAATAATAAATAAGAATAACGATTGTATACATATGTACCTAATGGAGCCGATTTTTTGTATTGTAATACAATTACAATTATTTTATAATACATCGATATTGATTGTATTTAAGAATCACACAGTCTATACGTGTTTTTATATGAAAATGAAATATGAATTATAGGTCTACAGTGGGACGAAACGCCAGATCGCGAGATAATAGTGAACCGCCCCTATTTATTTTATGTACGATGGAACAATATGACATTAATGAATGGAAATTTTGTATTATAAAGTTAGTTATTTCATATAATTTGTATATTAAACTGTCTTGTGTTAGAATTTCTGCCATTTTAGTTATATAAAGATATTGTAAAACTATATGGATTATATATATTTTCATAAATTACTTATATGGCCAATATGGTATAGCTCCATATTAGCTGACAAACCTAAGAAAAATTAAGATTTTACTCCAAACTTGACTACTTCTTACGTATTTTGTTTGTAAGTAATAAAAATAAATAATATGGCTTCGCACTTTTATTTGTAAATCTAAATGTAGGTTATTCTGAATGCATTTGGCAAACGAAAACTGTCTACATAACTCCAAGAGGCAGAAATAGGTCACAAACTTACGGAGATGTACAATGAAAACTCCATAAAATTATCGCTGTTGATGAGTTTTAAAAAGAAAAAAAGCATTACAGCCCATTTCATTTACAAACTTACTTAAATATAAATTATATTTCATCAACATCAAAAATGTTTATCTCAGAAATTCAAAACATTGGGTATGGTTTGCATTAAATAATATGTGATGTGACTGTTAGGTTCTAGGTTCGATTCTCATTCACTCGGGTGAATGAATTATTATATATTCATATTTTCATTTCTTTAACTAGGTCAATGTTTTATTTTATCAGAATAAGTTGTTTTATGCCATTATAATATATATTTTTTAATTCAAAATATTTAATTTTAGTCAAAGATTAATTAATAATCAAATCATTGTTTTTAATTGTCACATTTTAGAACTCATGGTAAGCAATTAAAAAGTAAAATCGATGCTATGAATTTAAATTTATTTATTTTAATATTATGGCGACATATATAAACCTAAACGACATAGAAAGCTAAGTTATTTAACAAGAATACACCGACCCTAGTCTTATCACCTACTCATAATTCCAAAGTATCACAATAAATATATACATTTATATAAATTTGATTATCATTACAAATCTCAACAAACCGGTTACGAGACAAGTATCTATTTAAATTTAAAATAAAAATTAACACTTTTAATTAAGATATAATGGATACACACTCAGGCGACCTTGTACATACAGCTTCTCGAGTGTCTAAAGATACTTGGAAGAAGTCCATAACTAATGCAGACATTGAATGGATCTTCTATTTAATTATTCCGAATAGAATTCAGCACGCAGTTTGTATAAATATGCTGTGCTACTTTAAACATGGCTTTCACTATTGTATTAATTAATGGAAAACCTGCATATATTTAGAATCAGCTTCACGCTATATCCCGCACACAGAAGGGCAGAGCGTGTTGAGTGGCGGAACTCAACGCCGGACTTTGGCCTTGGTGCCAGAGCATAGAAATGAAATTATTAATTCATTCCCTCGCGTGGTGACCGAACCCACAACCTCTATATTGAATTTATTCATATTGTATTACAAAGAAAGCTCAGGCATACTTTTTTATATCATTAATAAGTTTGTTAGTGTTTAATTGTTTATTATTTTCACTTTTTATAGATACATTGGAGTTTATATTCAACATAATAATTTTAAAATTTAAAATTCTAATACAAGCATAGGCGCCTAGATCTACTTAAAATAAGCCCATAACGTTAGCGTACAATTATAACAGGGGTGGTTATTATCCTTATAATAATACATTAACAACGACTCGCCCGCCTGAGGAGGTTTCGACTTACGCCGTATTTTTAGTAATATCGAAATTGTTGATTTCATTTAAGGCTAAACAGCGTCAATTTCAAACAATGTTTAAGCAGCTGACCTGATATTCCCATTGTTAACTAACATAAAAATAAGAAAATTTTAAAAAATATATATTTTTTTATCTGAATTCAAATTATAGATTCTGTATGACAGTATTCCAAAAATAGTAAATAAAATAAATAATTATCAATTATGATGAAATTGGTTTACAAATGTTATTTAGAAATATGAAATAGGACATGACAATTTAAGAAAAAATAATGCAATTTTATCCAATTAATATTTATATGTAAGAAATTTAATACTTGTAGAGTTTTTTAAAATTATTTTATTATATAACTGCCATTTTTCTAAAAAACATGAATTATAAAAAAAACTTGTGCCTTACATAAAAAAAATCATGTATATTATACAATACTTCAAAAATATAAGTAATACTTTAAAAATAAAAGTGAAATATTTCAAAAATATAAGTTAAATTAATTACAAAAAGAAAGAAAAATATATTAAGGGAAACATATTATAACTGTAGGCTTACATAAGTAAGAAGCTGCTTGGTGGTAATAAGTAGTCAGTTCCTCATTTCTCTTAACAAATAACTCTAGACTAGCTGTAAACACTTCATGTGTATTTTGGAATACTGCTCCCTGAAAATAAACAAATTTTTAAATTTATACTTTAGCTATACCAATTAATTGAAACTTTATATATAGTAATAAAGGCGTCGGAATTATTAATGATAGATAAATATTTCGTAATGCAGAAATTTATTTGATTGAAAATAAGGTGTAATTACATTTTAACATGTTCATAAGACGACACTCTTTATAATAAATACTCGTTGACTAGTATCATAACATTAGAATAAGTGTATATGGAATTGTTTATGAGTAAAGCTACATTAAAAATTACAATTTTCTTAAGTAGTTCTAAAAAAATTTCATCAATTTAAGTGATTAAAAGCATTTCTATTTGTAAATCTCTTAATATATTACATGGTGAGTTTTTGCTATTGGCTATATACTTTATTGCTGTAAGGAAAGTAAATATTAAACGAATTGAATATAAATTTAACAACTTATTGTAAGCCTTTAGTTATTTATCATGGGTGTACCTAGAGATATTTTCTAGGGGGAGGCCTGGACTCTAGCTTTGAATAGATATGTTCATGTAAATGATATTATTTAATTTTTTATTAATATACTTTCTGAGGTGGGAACGGGCCAATACACACCCTGCCCATTTCCAAGCCCATGGTAGTTATAATCCATGTAATATAAAAAAAGGTTTGCTTTTCTCACATAACAAATATAGTCATAAGTTATTTATTTATGGAACATATTTCATATAATATATGGTTCACTTATATTACTATCTCTATACTTGATGGCTTTTGCAAATCATACAATAAGCATACAATTGCAAGAAGTGTCTCATTTATTGGCTATCTAAAATACAAATACATTTATTTACTCAATTAATGTGACAATATATTTAATAGTGAGTTCAAGTATTGCCAGTGCAGAATAAACTGTGGTCAAGTGTGGACAGTGGACAAGTTGTCTAGTCCAGAGGTGGATTTAAAAACCTAATAATACATATTCATATGATAAATAAAAAATAAAAAAAAGAAATACATGGAGACCTTACCTATTACAATTAACATTTTTTTTTTAAATTCAACAGTATCAATAAGCCAGATCCTTAATAATATAATACAATCTGCTACCACCTTATTATAAAACAATTACTGTAAGCTACTTATAAATAAACTTAACATTACATAGTTGAATTAGATTGAGACATTTGAATCATATAAAGGCAAATACAGCAAACTCACTTTTTTTTAATGCAAACAGCAGCATATTCAAAATTTTTATTAATGTTTCTGCATAACTAAGTGTTTTTAAAACTTTCTAATACTACACATGTGTTATAATGTTTGTGGTGTTCCAATAATATTCGCTAGAAAATTACAGGAAATATAATGAAAATATGTTTTTTATTTTTGAAATATCAATCTTGACGGAGATTGCTCTATTTGTTTCTATATGATTTACCATTTAACAAAATACTGGACAATTTACAGCTAGCATTCTAATCAACGAATCAAGATTTTTCCCTTAACAATTATATTGTAAGTTAAATTTTGGTCAATACTCAAGACACTGATGAAAGTCTTCATTTAGCTGATGATTTTTTTTAAATATTCTACCACTTCTGTTATAAAAATCTGAATGTGACATTTGGTGTGTATCAAATTGGGAAAAATGGCAAAACATTGATATATTTTTTTAAAGTAAACTTATGAATTAAACTAAAACTCATGATTAATTGTCTTTATATAAAATAAAAAAAATATATATGATAAAACACAGGACATTATTAAAAGCGGACAGAAAATTATTAAGTTATTTAAAGACTAATCTGAGAACATCTCACTAGTCACAACTAACTAGAACTATGAATAAAATAATATTTTGATTATTATCTGCAAATTAAAGTATTACATAATTGAAACAAAAGAAAAAAAAATGCATAAAAGATGTCATTTAAATATTTTTTAGACATATCTAAAAAAATATTTAAATGAGATCTTTTTTGTAATATTTCAAGTCTTGTTTTTATTTGTAATAAAGCTTGTTGATATTATTTCATCTCTTTCTACATATTTATCAAGATAAATTAAGTTTTTGAAGTATTTGTGAATCTTTGTAAATTAAAGTACACAAATTTATTAATTTGATGTATTGGAGGTTAATATGACTTAAATGGAAAATCATATTGATAACAATTCCATTAGAACATGAAAAGCATTCATACTTATGAATGTATGTAGTGGTTTTACATTACCATGTAATAAATATTGAAGTCAAT
This sequence comes from Heliconius besckei, assembly GCA_018249835.1. Taxonomy (NCBI): domain Eukaryota; kingdom Metazoa; phylum Arthropoda; class Insecta; order Lepidoptera; family Nymphalidae; genus Heliconius; species Heliconius besckei. Next base: position 3,918 of record DWNA01000172.1, on the reverse strand, counting down.
TAACTATTTCAATTAAAATTATTAGAGAGAACATAGTATTATTTTTAATATAAATAGACAAAGTAAAAATAAAGTTTTACAAAACCATTACAGCTTTACAGCTTTTAAGATAAAAATAAACAATTAGTATTCTTATAAATATTTATTAATCTAATTATGAGTCATAAATGTGTGATATATGCAAACAGTATTCAAATTATTTTTATCATTCATGTAATAAAATTTATTTATTTTCATAAACTACTTGTCAGCAAAGAAAATTTGAGTATGAGAGCTCTTAATCTATAGATTAGATAACACCTTATATCACAAAAATGTATTAATCATTTAGGAGTCATAATGATGTATTTGTCTAGTAACCTAAATATTTTACTATTTGAGAATGGTATTATGATTGGACAATAGTATGAAAAAAAAACCAGATTCTGCCTTTTAAAATGGGAAATGTAATTTCAATAAAAAATAATTTAATATGAATTATGTAAAGCAATAATTAATTAAAGACTTTGAATTGGCAATGATGATGTTAATGTGAGATTCCATAATTAACCCCACCTGTGTTGAGGCCTGTGTTTTCGGAGACACCCGGAGCCGGCGCCGGCATGGCGATAGGTGGCGCTTGCTCCCCTGTAGGACGCCCTTCCCCTCCTGGCTGCATCGTCACTGGCTGAACTCCATCTGAATCATCGCGTTCCAACGTGTGATAGTCACCAGATTCTTCTGGAGGGCGCGGCTTACATTTTCCGCAGCAGCAATTAAAACAACAGCATAAACAGCAACAGAAGTAACATCCCGTCAGGATACCACATACGACAAATAGGGCCTTGCACCACGTACTAGTGACAACAAAGTAAGCGTTGACGTTTTCTTCTCCAAATTGTTCGGCTATATACAATCCCAAGGAGCCATAGTTGTCATAGATATTTCTCTTCGTAGCGTCACTTAATATCGTGTGGGCTCTATTCAATTCTTTGAACTTTTCTGCAGCAACTGGATTGTTAGAATTTTTGTCTGGGTGATATTTCAACGCTAGTTTACGGTAACTTTTCTTGACATCATCAGCAGTAGCAGTTTTAGGTACCTGCAGTATTTGATATAGACTATCGCCGGCAGTTGATAATTTTCTTTTATCCATTTTTCCTCCCTATTAATAACCACGCAAAAGATGTCAAAAGGCGTAGTAATAATTACTTACACGCGAAAATCATTAAACCGATTTGATTCACAATCTTCGCCTTCTCCAGGGAATTTACAAGGCGTACAGATAATAATAGTTTCTTCAATGTAGTACGATAGACCAAAAATTGTAGAAGATTATACGACAGATACAAAATGTATTTAGTCATTAATGATCAAGGCTTGTTAACGTTACCAATTCCCATTTAAATTAACGTTAATTACTGGTAATTTCATTTCGATACCTAGGTATAGTTACAATTTGTAGCGATACTTGGTAACTTAACGGAAAAATAACGTTAAAAAATACGTTAAAATAAGGTTAATTTTGCGTTAAATCTTAACGTTAAATTTAGTGTTACTTCGAAAGTAGCGGTAAAAGTAGCGGTATAAATTACCCTTTTATTTTGTTACCTTTATGCGACGTTGACGTTAAATTTTATTTCGCAACAATTGCTCATTTCGTTAAAAATAAAGATGGGGCGTATGTATTATGGGCTATACAAAAGACAAAAAGTGTAATTCTACAATAAATATTTTTTCACAAAGTAATTTACGTTAATATTGAAATAGTATGTGAATTATAGCTTAATGTGGCGGCTTAACTAAAATAGAAAATTAGTTTCATGGCGCAGCGGCACAAGGGTGTGACTGTAACGCGACGGTTGTGGGTTCGATCCCATTGAAATATTTATTTATGTTTATATTTCTATTTCTTCACTCTGGTGTCGAGGCAAAGCGCGGCGTTGAGTTTTGCCACTGAATACGCATTCCCTCCAGAATTCGCCAGAAAGTGGGGAACGGAGTGTCTTATTACTAGGTTCCCTCTGCCTACCCTGCTGTGTGCGGGATACAACATGAAGCTAAAAAAAAAAAAAAACAGAAAGTTTGACAAAATAATTTTTGTAATGATAATAATTTTATTAAAATTACCCATTTAAGTTTTAAAAAATTACATGCTTAACGATTGTAAAACCAACGATGTACCTATATTCACAAAAACAATGAAAACCCGGAACCCAGAACGACGGTAACAAAACTACCTTATAACGATACCATTTTAACGATACCTGATGATACCGTGAACTTGAAGTTAACGGTAAAAGTATCTAAATACAAAGGTAAATATGGTAGCATACTTTTCAAGTATCGAGTAGCGGTATACCGGAGTAGCGATACCAACTTTTAAACGGTATTTCAAGCCCTGTTAATAATATCACACGGTATTATATATTATGAAATTAATATTCACTTGGAAGAGAAGAAGATTCAAGAAAAATAACATAAGTAATTTTTAGTATAATATTTTTGTAACCAAGTTATTAAAATATTATATTCTTAATGGTTCCACGCACTGGCGTACGAGTCAACTCACACTTTGCTTGTTAATTCACACGCGGAGTTCAATTTCAAATTGACAGATTGCATTCATTTCTGTAAAAAATCAAACGAAATTAATTTGGCAAATTCACAATGACATCTAAAACGTAGTACCTATGTAATTCTTTATCCTTAACAATTAATTCTAAGACACTGAAGTGTGGTTATTATTATAGTTTAGGCTATGAGTTTCACCATGAGGAACGTTTATGGAATTTTTAGAATTTATGAAAAGCTTCTTAGTAAACGTCCTTATTTAGTACAAGCTATTCAAACGGGTACGTTAATGGCAGCAGGTGATTTTATTTCTCAATATTTTATTGAAAATAAACCTTTAAAAAAAGTGGATTATGAACGAACTGTAAAATTTTCTTCTATTGGATTTTTTGTCGGCGTAAGTTTTATTTTGTTTTTAGTTTGAAAGATTAAGTTAGTGTTGGTGCTCCTCTGTTTTAAGTTTATGTGTATATTATTTGCAGGGACCAGCACTACGTGTGTGGTATGGATTATTAAGTAAACACGTTGGGGCACAAGGCAAAGCTGTGGCAATTAAAAAAGTATTTGTAGATCAAGTCATATTTGCTCCAGTATTTTTATTATTCATCTTAATTGCTGTAGGCGCAATGCAAGGGAAATCCCAGGAAACAATAAAACAAGAGGTTTCAGCTAATTATTTTGATGTCCTAAAAACTAATTATTATATATGGCCCTGGGTCCAACTAGTAAATTTTTATTATATTCCTCTTCAATACCAAGTATTAATTGTGCAATCAGTAGCATTATTTTGGAATACATATTTATCTTGGAAAACTAATTATAAAAGGTTATTAGAATAAAAATATAATTTGCATGTAAAGACAATGTATTAATTAAAGTATTATGGCATAAAGTTTTTAAATATTCAGTTAAATGTTTTTAAATTTGCTTACTTGAAATAACTTACCTTAGAGTAGCATTTTTTACTATATCATACTTATGTAGTAGAGATTGAAAAGAATTTAAAATAAAATTTATAAAAAGCTTTATATAATTTTACTATTTTTTTGTTAACTTCTAAATATTTACTAAGCCTCATTAGTTTATACAGCAAATCACTATGCTATAAAAGTAATAAAGTATGCACAACTTTGTGATAATATAAAATATTTGTTAATTGATTTTTTATTTCAATTCTTTATTAAATTAATGATATTACTAGCCTAAATTAAACAATAAATTATATATATATATATATATTAGAGATGCGCCGAATGGTGGTTTGACCGAATAACCGAAAACCGAATACTATTCGGTTTAAACTTTACCGAACCGGATATTCGGCCGAATTATTCGGTTTACGGTTTCTTTGTTATTTTGTCGCGT